>VZUI01087790.1:0-69473 GCA_013401135.1 Cettia cetti | reverse complement strand
CTTCCCTTCCCTTCCCTTCCCTTCCCTTCCCTTCCCTTCCCTTCCCTTCCCTTCCCTTCCCTGCCCTTCCCTGCCCTGCCCTGCCCTGCCCGGCCCGGCCCGGCCCGGCCCGGCCCGGCCCGCTGCCGGCATCGGCAGCCCCGCATCGCTGCGCTGAGCGTTCGCAGTCGCGGAGGCTCCCCGAGGCAGCGGGATGCCCCCAGATGGCAGTCCTGTTTCTGTGCCCCTGCTAGGTTAAAGCGATGGAGACACTGCTGCTGCTGCGCTCTGCTGAGTGCTGCTAAGCGCCTCCCTTCGCTAATGCAGCTGGAGGGGCTGACACAAAAATCACGTCTCCAGAGGTTTCGGCAGCGTCTCGCTGCCCTTCCCTGGATCGCTCGGGTTAGCTGAGGGCTCCACACGCTGAGTAAGGGACAGGCGGTTGAGCTGCTCTTTCAGCTGAAAACCGTGGGCAGCTGTGCCTGGGTGCTGATGATCCCAGGTTGAGCCCTTGCCGATGACTCACTGTGTGTGGACATCTGCTCGGGGAGCTGCTGCGCTCCCTCCTGTGTCCCGGAGCCGGATTTCCATACTGACGTTTTTCAGCTCCAGACAGAGTTGTATTTAGAAACAATTTTCTACTGGGAAGAGTTAAATTGCCGGCTTTATACAGTTATATAATATTTTCTAGTTTTTGTGTGTTGGGTTTTTCCCCTTTAAGATTTGTCATCGCAGTCCAAAAATAAAGCAGAAGAGAGCAGAAAAAAAATATCTGGGCTGAACTGCACTATGAGATCATTTGTGGGATAGGTTTTGATTTGGTAAGTTATTTAAGATGAAATTGGAGAGAGAAAAAAAAAAGAGGATATGAGATTAAAGAGTACTTTTTTAAAAAAAGCTAAAACTCAGCAAAAATAGGACTTAAGCTAAATAGTGTAAATTAATTTTATTAGGAATTGTGCTACTGAAAGAGCACTAAGCCGTTCAGTCTAAGAGGGGGCTGTGTACCCTTCAAAAGAATCGTGTTATGTACGCTCAGTCATAAATTAAAGTGAAGCCCTGGCACTCAGAAGAGTGGCACTGTTTTCCTGTGTGCTTTCATTGTATTTCATGACTTAGCGTATCATGTCATTTGCATTATGTAATGCCTAAAGAACCCCAAAATACTAATTCTCTTAAGAGATTGCTGTTTATTTAAATACATGATCTCGAGCGTTTAAGAGGGTGATACCAGCTAATCCTCGTGATTAATGCTCCTAATGTCTGATTTCATAGGTAGACCATTTTTGGGAGCATTTGTATTTTTTAAAAAATGCCACTCTCATCTGGCTTTCTGATTGTGCTTAGCAATGTTTTGATATTGTACTTAGCAAGGTTGCTATCATACAAAATGAATGAAAACTGACAAAAAGCAGAGACTGAAGAAGAGCACTGGGAATTTTAAAAGACTTTCAGTTCAGCAGTACCATTTTTCTCTTTTGCTGTATTCTCACCAGCAGCTTAAACGACTACTGCAAGCAAAGCAGGTTGTGCAGGTGGAGGCGGTGTTTAGCAAGGCATGCTGCTTTAGTAAGTCACCTGTAATACCAGATGATCTGCAATGTTTGGATAAATGCAGTTGTTACTATTTTCTTTGTTAACTGCATTATCTGAAGTGCAGCTTGGAGTATCCACCTATGAGTTAAGCAGTAAGTGTTCTGTCAGGATTCATGAAGCTGGGGTAGTCATCCTTTGTGAGTTACTTGTTAAAAGCGCCTCTTTTTGTCAAGCAAATCAAGACAAGTCATGCCTACAATTTTTTTTCTGTGACACTCTGTGAAAAGGGAGTATTAAATTAGGGAGTTACAGAAGTATATATGGGTATTGTGGGGAGGGAGGAGCACTGTCTGGAGAAGAAGTTTCAGAGAAGGTCCAGCCGGGATGCTGATGAGGTTGTAAGGGAAACAGAACTGAGAAAGAATCCAGAAGCCTTGCCAGGGACCTACTGCTTACCCAAACATTTCAAAATGGGGTTTTAACTTGGAGAAAAATGTACAAAAATGAATTACCTATTCTCTGTGGTTCCCAAGGTATTTGAGAATGCCTTTAATGTTTCCACTCTAAAAGAGGGTTAGTTCTTTTCTCTGCACACTGCATTTCAAAGGCAGTCCCCTAGAGTGAGGTTCAGCTTTGGCTTCAAGCACGGGAATTTAGTTATGGGAATGTAAGCGAGGTATCTTAACTTTCCTTTGCAGACAGTGGGGGTGGGTTTCATCTTCCTCTGCAAGGGCCATTTGAGCCGTGAGCTATCATACATCGAAAGGAGGCCTTCAGATACAGCAGCACATGACTTCGGGAGAGACAGCTGGAGGCCAGGCAGGGTTAGCTAAGACAACCCCAATGGCACAAGATGCCTATTGAGGCAACTGAAGATAACCCAACAGGCTCAAAGGAATTTGAACCCTAAAGCAGATACTTTGATTTGGTCAGCTGAGGAAGTCTGGCAAGACCTATAGTTGCACTGGTTGCACTGGCAAGACCCGTAGTGACCACGATATGTGGCTTGGACACCTAGCTCACACCAGGTTGTCTATGCTTAGTATCATAAATTCAGGTGTTGAACACTATCCTTGCAGACCTAATTTAATTTGCTGAACACTTGTGGGTAGTGTTGTGTGACAGCTATACAGCACTGTCAGTTATCATATGGGACTCCTAAATAAGACCCACATCTTTTTGAGAGGCAGCCAGTCCATGCATTCGGCCTGTCTGGAACTCCTTTCCTCTGAAAACCTGCCTCTGAAAACTCAGTTTTTCAGTCATTTTCTGAGAAAACACCCCTCTTTAAGTTTACCTTTTTCTATCCACAAAGGTATTTTATACACAGCCTCAATATTTTCTAAAAATGCAAAGCTATCTAAGCTGAAGTATGAAAGAACTAAAACAAGACCTTTCTTTTCCAGATTCTTTATTGCTATAGAAAGCAGACCCTTGTTAAATGGATAAAAAATGCAGGGAAGTGAACCTGCATGCCATTTTAAAAACTGAAAAAATGTGAGAAGATAAAAACTTTGTTGCTCTGTGAAGTCAAATGTTGATCAAAACCTTTACAAGATAGGGCTGAACGCACTTACCTTGATTGGTTTCATTCAGGAAAGAACTGCAAATGAGGACGGGTGAAGGAAAATCAGTGACAATAACAGCAAAATAAATACAAATATACAAACACTAGGAAGAAGAATGGGAAAAAATGACAAGCAAACATGCTTTTCTAAGAAGGTAAATCTGGTACATTTCTCTTTACAGAGAAAGTAAATCTGGTACATATAGGGTATATCCTCAGAGATTATTCTCTATTGAGCTTAACATAAATTTGAATAGAAGGGAGGGAGAAGACTCATCTCTAGCTGCAGAGATCTCCTACCACTTCTTTCCTTTATGACATTTCTTTATATCCATTCCCTCAGAGAAACCTCACTGTTAGCTACAGAATTTCTCTTATTCTTCCACCTTTTTAACCTCTGAAAATGAAAAAACTTCCTCTACCTTCAGAGGACTTCTTTTATGTGACAGAAAGTCAGGTCATCTTTTTACTCTTTTCAATGTTTTATGAGAAGCTTGCCAGGCTTCAGAGATTCTTTAAGTTTTAGGACTGTGAGAGAAGCAACTCAACCTTATGCTCTTGTGCCAAGAGAGAAGCGCTTTTCCTGGTGCACTTTTTAAGCCAGCCACTCGAATCCTCCAACCTTTTCACCTTTTCACATCAATATCAGCTTGAACTCTCAGCTGCCATAGATACTATCACGGGGCTGAAGGCAATAAAGGAGTTAAAGCATCTACAGCAGGACTGGAGTGGAATAGCATTGCCTGAGCCAAAACTGGTTATCTGAAAGCTAGCTATTAATCTGCTGCCTAGCTTGATTAGGTGCCTTCTTGTAGCACTGTGAAGTTCTTGAGACACTTAGAGTCAAATGAAAGAGCTCAATACCTTTCTTTCGTCTAAAGGAAGGGAAGTTTGGGAAAGCAGGCTATGCTCCATCTACAAATGCTTGAGGGACCCAATATGTCAAATATTTTTGGAGCGTGTCTAATGGATTAGACCTCACAAAAATGCAATGGATGCTTTCCCCTGAAACACAGCTGAAGAGGAGACAGAAGTGCTTCCATGCCAAATACACATACACGCATGCATGCACACCAGATACATCACCAAATGTTCAGGACACTCTCACCCTCAGGAATGGGGAATGTAACAGTCTTCTCAGCCTGAAAAATTTGATGGGCATTAACTGTGTTTCACTCATTTAACAGTGTTCTGCTAGAGGTAAGGACTGAAGCCTACAGATGCCACTTTCCTGCTGATCACCACAACCCCTGAATTACAATGTCAAGATGTATCAATGCTTTTCCCTGCTTTGCTGTACAGAAGGATGGAAAATCCTCCCCACCCATTCTAGTTTGCTATGTGACTGATTATTAGAACCCTTATTTATCAGGTGGGAGGTGTGAGTTGCACTGTTTGCTGAGAGAAGCTGGAACCTGAATCTTCAAATTGAGATGTGGACATCATACTTTATGTTAAAAGTAGGTGTTGGCACCATTTCTGGTTGTGTTTTAGAAACAACTAAAAAACGCAAACCAAAACAAAAAGTCCACCAATCCAAACACATGAGTTCTGCTATGTTTCCTCAAGAAGGAGTCAGGATATCGTGTCTTTGAAAAACAGAGGAACTTTTCTATAGTCCTGACTAACCTAAGTTCTGCTTAGGGATGGATGTAAGGCAGTCTGTTGTCAGTATTTCTTACTCCTTGGCTCTCAGTAGCTCTTCACTCAGGGTACTGGCTGTTTGAGAACATTGTTGAGAAGTTACTAAGGATTCCTGCCTGAAGAACAGATGCTTAACGTAGATTTTGAGGGCAAAAGCATGGATATGCTGCATCTATGTATGAAGTGACCACTTTATTATCTACCCTTTCTCAAACTGTTTTTGTTACAAATGTTGCCCTAAATCTTCCTCTTCCTGCACATACTTCACTCCTTCAAATCAATGACAGGAGATATTTCTTTGATCAGTCTCAATCCTTTCATAGATGTCCAGTCATCCTTCATTGCCATGTGACTTTGTGATAAGCTTTAATCATCTTAGCAGGTGGTCAACTGTTTGGTTACAGGCCCTACTTGGGTGGGCTGGGCAATCCATGTGCATCCATCTGAACAACAAATTATCAAGGGAGAAGAATCCTCCACTGTTTGTCCTGTACCAGTTCAAACAGGAGGTAAAATTGACCAACTCTCAGGAGGGGCACAGACCAACCTTATAATCAAAATTCTTGCACAGAGACAGAAAACAGAAGAAAAATATTTATTAGTGATCCACTGTTTAGTTAATACTGCTTTTGAAATCAGTAATTACCTGCAAAATTTTAATATAATTTCATCTGACTTAGTGTTGTTTTCTCTCTCTGAAAAATTTATCTTTATGGTAATTTTCTACTGTACATTCTGAAAGGGCAGCTTCACCTTTATTGCTTTAGACATTTGAATCTGAACCTAGCCAGAAAGATCATCCCTCTGTATTTAAATCTGACATCCCATGGGCTTTATATTTTCATTGTGTCCATCTGCTGACAGGTGGAGTTTTAGCTAGAGTTGAGTTTGCATACTAGTGCATGTGGAGAAACAAATTACCAGGTAAGAAATTACCATTCTTCAGAATTCTCTCTTTTTTATATTTTCCTTTCCTTTCTCAGTAAGAGCCACAAAGATAAGTGGCAGCACATGGCTTGTAGCTGCCCTATTATAGCAGCCCTCCCAGAGGCCAGTTCAAAAGTCATAGTTCTGATACTAGCTAATCTGGCAAGGGGATTTCAATGGGTGGATTTGAGAATAACATCTGCCTTTCAAATCTTACACTTGCCAGCATAGGCATGTGAGGTTTTTTGTTGTTCCAAGAACCTCTCAAGCATAGAGAAGGTAAAAGTCCTATGAATTGAAACCACCTGCTTGAACTAATGTTTTGGCAAGCTCTTGTGTTCCTGGAGCTGGTTCAGAGTATTCTGAGCTGTGTGGAATGGGAAAAATCCACAAAAATTTCTTACCGCACCATAAATATTTTGATACTGTTTTGTTCAGATGGGAAGAGTGTAGAGAACAAGCCTAGTAAGTGTGAAACACATAATGTGTCTGTTTGACCACTCCCTTTAATTCATTGTCTGTTGTATTCCTGCCTGAGACAAGAGAAACAGAGTTTAGAGATCAAGAGGCAAGCCACTTTCAGACTTGATGCTGCAAAGAACACAGAGGATTCATTTGCTGTTTTCCTGAATCCTCTACTGCATGGTCTTAATGTTTGTTTTGGAGAGCTGAACTGGACAATGTTGAAAGTTTCTGAGAGTCCTGTTATACTTAGATTTGTGTATACAGCCTGTATGTCTCTTACACCATACCACTTTAGTGTGAAGGGCTCCTTTTTAAACCAGAACCTTGTTATGAACCTCATGAAACAGCCTTGCTGAAAGACTGCTTGTTTATCCTTCAAAATAAATACAATGGAATGTCCTCAAATACTTGTAAATTTGTGTTAAAAATAGCAAAGCTATGAAAAGAGAACATTTTCTATACATTTTGTTTTCTCAAGTTGGATGAAAACCGTATCTACCAGTCACGAAATGAGGCGTTGTACCTCATCATTTAGATAATTAAAAATGGAACCCTGTAAGTTCTTATAACCATGGAGCTAAAATGTGCTGTAAGGTATGTAAAACAAACCAAAGGTCTCCTTGATCTGAGGACACTCATAGCCCTTTTGAGTGCTGACATGCCCATAAATGCTTAATTTATGCAAAGTGAAATGTTCTTCAGAGACAACTAGAAAGTCTAAGCCAGAATGCCATTGAATAGACTGGTTAGGATGTTCCCCAGGAGGTTCAGATAACTATTCTGAATCAGGCATGAGAGATGTTAATGCCCATATCTCTGTAGTTTTCAGTCAGGGCATGCAGTGTCATTACTTTTATGGATTTTTTTTTTTTTAAGTGATATGGACAGTCTTAGATTTTTCTACTCAGCTTTTCTTGGTTGGTCAGACTTTCTGCTGAACTGCTCCACCAGCTGTATAGGAAGTACAGTTGAAATAGGCTTCTGATATATGTGTCCAGATGCCTAAAGCTGTGTGATATGACTGCAAGCTCTTGAGGATATCACACTCCCTTTTGTTAGAAATGCCTGTAATTAGAGTGATAACTCAGGGTCAATCAAAAAGTTTAATGTGACCTCAAAGTATTTATCTTTTAATTATGCAATTACTGTGGATTTTTAAGAAGGGTTACTTTAGTCACAGCTCATGTGTGCTTTTCAGCTTCCTCAGTATGAATAAACTCTAGCACTGACTTTTCCTTTGTCCTTTCTGGTGCATTTGCTGGATACAAACTGTATGTTATTCCTTCTTCAAAGTGGATACGTATGATCTATCTTTGCTTGGCATTAGCACCAGTACTGGCACTTTATAGTGCCTCAAGCATTTAACCACATTCTTCCTCTGAGCTTTAATCTGGTGGGCATAATTTACCTCTCCAGGGAAAAGTTAAGTACATAAAACAATTTTAAAAAACATTGAGAGCCTGTTTGCCCTTAATTAGAAAGCACAAGGGATGTATGAACTCAGACAAAACAATAAGATTCATGTATGCCATTTTGGCTTAATTTTGTTACCACTCTTGGGCATTCTTT
Source organism: Cettia cetti (assembly GCA_013401135.1). NCBI lineage: Eukaryota > Metazoa > Chordata > Aves > Passeriformes > Sylviidae > Cettia > Cettia cetti. The sequence continues at coordinate 61,786 of VZUI01087790.1, read as the reverse complement.
GGAGGATGTGATCAACATCCTAGAGTGTGTGCTAAATTTCCTTCCATGAGATACTTGCCAAGATACATAATGGAATAAGTCCATACCTCCGCTGGTGATATGGGTTATTTTCCATTTGTGCAGTATATTCATTCTTTCACTCATTAAAATTACCAGTTATCCTTATAGACATCAATTCTATCTGTCAAATGACCAACCATAGTAGGTTTCTTTATAGGTGATTGAAAGCTATCACCTGTTTGTGAATTGTTTGTCTCTTTAAGTTCAGACTGGAAAAATTGGTGTTTGCCTGAATGATAGTGATTTTTTTTTTCTGTGCTGGTAGGATAATCATAGTTTAGCAGCTGTTGCTTGTTACACTGTGCTAGAAGGTCTCTCGTCCAGAACTCTGGGTTTTAGATCAGTAGCAGGGCAAAAGATAGCGGGGATTCTAAGCACAGTCCACATTCAAATAATTTGCTCTCTGACATAGCACTCTTAATTTTCTTGATATAGAAAGATTCCCAAGGTGTGCCCACCTACGGGTGTTTTTCAGAACTGCTGAGAATTGACAGTTCTCATGATTTTCAGTTCAGAGTATCTCAGCATGCCTGAAAATTAGGGCAATGTTTTTCTAGATGTCCGTGTGAGAAGGGTCCCCAACAAGGTCACTTCAAGCATTTAACCCACTCATCATTGTGGTATTGTGGGTGCTGAAGTAATGATATGGTTACTAAGATACCTTGGATTACTTTGGAGGTTTGCTGAAATTAACTAGTTCCACCAGTTTCCACCAGTACAGAGATCAGTTTTCTGAAGTTCTTAATCCAGGTGCAGATGCTGCTTGCATTGAGTGATAGCTAGAAGAATTTCTCAAAACTTAAGTGTATACATTTCGATTACTTTCACAGTATTTGATGTCTAAGATGCCTCATAGATTATAATCTTGGAACTTGTATTCATGAAGACTCTAGAAATGACCCTGACACTTTAATACGAATCTGGAACTTAGTATTTTAAACAAGAAAGAAAAGAAGTTTACAAGACCATACTACAATAAATATGTATAGAAATTTTCACAAAAAGCTAACAGAACTTACTGTTTCCTTTGCTGTTAAAAAGAGAAAAAATCTGATACAGGAGAAAAAAAAATAAATGTATTACTACATTTTAATTCAGAATTTATCCATATCTTTCTTCAGTACCAACAAAAATGATACTGAAGAGACCAAACACACACATGCAGAGGACTATGATTTAATGCCTGGAATAATCAGAAAAAATATCCTGCCATCTGCAATCAAGTTTAGTCTGTATATTATGGTGAAATTCTGCAAGAAAAAAACAAAGAAGCTGTCATCACATCTAATGGCTTTCTTACATTCAGAATCCCCTCTGGAATAATAATTACATCAGTGTATCCATACTGATGTATCTCTGCTCTGCCTGCTCCCACTGTTGTGCCTGCACTGTTAGGTGTTACCTATGATTTATGTCAGGCGTCTATACCATGCTGTGCTGCATTGGTGGCTGCACATTTCCATATGGATGGGTATCCCGTCGTTTCTGGCACTGCTCCCAGGGCCTGCTGAATTCCAGGCCATTTTTAAACTAGATTGCAAGGTATGTTTAGAGCATGGGGAATTGTGGGATGGGAATCAATTACTTGTATTTGAGTTCTGCTGTATCTCACAACTCACTTGGCTGATCAAACAGTGTGCCCAAACACATACACATACATACATACATATAGACATACACACACATATATATGTATTTAACCAGGCACATATCCATGGGTGCATTTTCACCACAAGTAGCTTTGTGTGCAGATCTGAATATTGTAACCGTGTACCTGAGGACAAGTACTTACAAAGTTCATTGATTTTTATGAAGTTGTAAATCAAGGTCCCTCATTAAGAGCAGGGAATCCACTGGAATCAGTAATTTATGCCTTACTAAAATGACATCTGTATTTTCTTGACAATCTCGGATTTCTTTAATGCCTTAAATAACTTAATGGAAATCATACACTAGCTTTGGTCTAATAAAGGCATTAATCCTTAATGATAAAGAGCAATTATTTTCATTACTCCTGCTTTTTTGTTGTTGTTGTTGTATTGCCTAGAAATCTTTCTTTCTAACATGTTTACATGTTTGAATGACAGTCTCCTTCCTTATGGCACCTGACTATTACAATATAGATATTGCACAATACCTTGTTGCCAGTATGCTATTCTTCTGTCTTGAGAATGTAAATTCCAAAACCAGGGAGAAAACAACACTGCTAAAAGGATTACAGTTATCACAGAAATGGTGTGGTTTGTGTCCTTTTGCTAAATAAATTTGTCTTGAGAAACCCTTATATGTTCCTGATTTTGTTTCTGGTGGGAGGATGGAGGTTGGTATTTCTAGCACCTCAAAGACTCATAAAAAATATTAAGACAGTGAGCAAGTTAGGAATCAGCTGGAAATTGTTCCTGGCACATCTTACATTTTTTTCCATGATAGCAATGTATCAAAATAAGTCAGCTGTGCTATACTAGGAATCACACATAACTTGATAACAGGCCTCTAGTCAGACAACATCATCTGGTAAAATTTGTCTTCGGCCACAGATGCCTCAGAGGGAATGTTTTATATTGACAACTTCAGCATGAGCAAGGAAGCAGCGATGCTGTATAGTTTGGGCATTGTATGTTACATTTCCTTTGATATGGCCTTCACATCTCTCACCCTGTAATAGCTTTCTGCTTTGGGTTTGGTGATGATCCAGGTTACATAAAGACTGTTTGACTGGAAAGATTTGGATGAACTCCCAGTGTCTGAAAGGTAATCTATGTGAAATGGCAGGAAACAATTTTTTCTCCCCCCTGACTTCTTCAGCAAACCAAGTAAACCTTTTGTTTCATTGCTTTCCACCCTCCTTGCGCCTGTCAGTCACTATTCATCGAGTGACTAATCATAGCAGCAAAGTGGCTTCTCAGTACCTTTGCTCTCCACAATTAAATATCCACTACTGTCCTGTGAAAACTTTAATCAGATTCTCTGTGGACCTTTCTTCTATAGCTGAAAAATACATTTTATACATCTACAGTTCTGTCTTGCTTAATTTACTGCAATGTTCACTGTAACAAGTCACCGCTGCAAAGCATGCTTTCCAGGCAAGGAACCTGTCTTCTTTTCTCTGCTACAACACCTAACGAGGCTTCTCCTTCTCCATTTGCTGTGAGTAGGACATTATTTTGCTCTCAGCTTCTCTGCCTGATCCTGTAGGCTTTTGCATGCATTTTGAATTCACAGTATTGTAAGTAGACGTGCCTCCTGTTGATAGATTAACAGTTTCAAATCCAGAATTCCCTAATTGCTTTTCCAGACAGCAGTGCTTATCCAAAGTAGAATACAGTTCCGTGGAGTAATCTATGAAGCAATCAGTGATGCTGTTTCATAATAAATCCATTTGCAAGCAGTTTGCTCCTGGTTCACGAGTGCCACAACTTCCATGGTAACATGTTTGTCCTTGTGCTGTTGGCATTGTGTATGTCAGATCGATGGGGCTGAATGCCCATTTTACACACTAGTTTAACTTCAAATGAAACGCAGTATTATGGGAATATTTACGTATTTCTGCTGCAGAAGTGCTTTTTAAAACCTGCTTAAACAAACTAGCTGTGCAGCTTAAATGTGTGCAGTGCTCCAGACAGAGTTTAGGAGGGGAAAACTCTAGATTTGATGAAGCTTTTTAGCAGATGTAACAGTAATGTCACTTACGTTCAAATGCAGTTCACAATTGACAGCCAAACATTGTAGCAAGCTCTATAAAGAGTTAAGAGTTTATTTCACAACAGGAGAGGCCAATCACAGTTTTTATTTCCATTTTTTATGTGAACTGGACTAGTGAATACAAATACCAAAGGGTTATCAGTTTGATTTTGCAAGAGAACTGTCACTGTTCTGTGGTGACCTAATGCAGAAATGCTGCTTCACATTTCTCTGCACTTTCTCTTTTCTTAATGATAGTGTATTCCATAAAAGGAGTGAGAGGGATAATAAATTCTCTAGCTTTTCTGGCACTGGCTTCATTGGCTTTCTTTTAATCCTGTATGTGAATAGTAGGTATGGTTAGGAAAATAGTCATGTTGATTATTATGAGTAATTTTGAATAGTCTTCTCATTTCCAGACTTCTTTTTCATCCTACACACTCAGGTTGTATCTGAATCCCATCTCACCTTCATTTATTTTATCCTTTTTAAAATAAGCTTCAAAAAATCCCTGTCTCCTATAGAAGCACTGTGTAACTTAATTAATAGTATAAAGAAGTCAAGATCTACAGCAATGAGCATCATAAACCCCAAAAGTAAAGTTCTATGGGAATTAATGATTCATGGGGGGGGGGAAGGAAGCAGCTTCACTTCACCCCACTGCAATTTAAAAAAAACCAAAACAATTTGATCTTTTTGGTGAAACAAATTTTTGCAAAAAAATTAAGCTTAAAGAGCTTTTTCTGTCATAAAATCAAACCTTTGTAGAAGGATTTAATTCTTAAGTATCTATATATATATGCATGATTACATTTTGTCTAAAATCATAAAAGAAAATATGTTCCATTCATTAAAATAATAGAAAAAATCACAGCAGAATCAAAAGACTTCTTTCCTTCTCCTTCCCTCCTTTTTTTCAGAGTGAAGTTTCTTTATGTTAAAAGTCTACCATAAAGAGTTTTAGATTTGAATTAAGACTATTTTTTATTGGAAGATTTTGAACTCCTTCAACCCAGAATGAAGTTAATAAATTTTCAAAGCAGAGCTTGTGTAGTGTTCTATAAATAAAGCTCAGGGCAAGGGAATGTACTGCAAGTATTGAACAAATAGCTCTTATTCATTTTAAAGTAACCATCTGCTTTAACAGGGCAAAAAAACTCATGAACCTATCTTTAATGGCTGAAAGGGACTGAACATGTAAATATTGTGAAGAATTAATGATGAAATTTTCTAAGGTTTAAGAACTTTTCTCATAACATTTACTTAAATATATTTCTTCTGTATAAGGCGTGCATATATGTATTTATGCATACTTATATATCTGTACATATATCTACATCACCTGCAATGCCACATATGCAAAACTAAAGCCTCCTCTTCCCACTGCCTCCTTCAGTGCAGCTGAATCCAAGTGCCACAAGGGCAGCAGGGAAAAAGGTAAAGGCTTAGTCCTAACTCTGTAAATGATGATCCAGTCTGAGGCAGCAGAAAGGATGTCTGGCACAGTTAAAGCCCCCTGTGTGTGTTGTTCCTCACCAAGGCAGAGATATGAAAGAACTGGGGTCTTAAATACAGTAACAGAGAAGTTCTGAAAACCACAGTGCAGTTGCTGCTGTTTCCTGGGGGCAGAAAGGCAGTGCATGTCTCTTGTGTAGCCAGCACTGGAGAGGGAGGTCGTACACCATTTTTATCTGTCTCCTTTGTCACTGTTCAACTGTGTGCAACAGGGACAAGTCTCTTCCTACTTGTTGTAGCAGCCCTCTTTTTAGAGTGTAGAAATGAGCCAAGACACAGACTTCTTGTTAAACACAGCATGAAAAGGGTCCTGGTTTATTCCTCTTTACAGCTCGGCCATTCTGGCTCCAACTATTCACTGACTCTGGCTACAGCAATTTCTTACTATAGGTTTCCCTTGCAGCCTCTGACTGCAAGTAGTAGTTTGCAGTCATGAAACTCTGTCATCAGGCTTTTACCTAGCTAGACTGTGACTGCAGGTTCCAACTACAGACCTAGACTGACCTCTCAGCAGTGATCCTCTCTCCCAAGGACCCCTCCTCTTCAGGACCCCTCCTCTTCAGGATTCTCCACAATAATCATCCCCTCACCACCTAACCCACTCCCTTTTATCACACTTATCTTTATTGGATATAGCTGTGACTCATCAGGGGCAAGGCTATATTAGGTAATTAACACAGCTATTACTTATCAGGGACAAGGTCACATGTATTCCCTTCTCCTACACCAACTCTTCAACAAAACAGTAGGAAATAACACTGATCATACTTAAAAAAGACATTAGGTATGTATCATCCAGCATACTGCTTCTTACAGGGGTTTAGGGAAATAAATTTTAAGAAGGAGTGAGAAAGAACAATCTTGAGTATGCTGTCTCACCAGTGGTTTAGGAATATCCCGAGGCAGGCTACATGGCAAGCCTGTTGCATACTCACTGGTGGAAGCATGAATATATATATCTGATGCTCTTTGGAATCTGTCATAACATCTGTCATTGTTTAGCAACCGGCCTTCTTGAGGGAGCAAATTTCTCACTGCCACATGTATTGTATGAGAAAGGGGCCTTTTTTTTGGTTTGAACTTCTTGCCTTGTTACCTAGAACATAGCAGAACATGGCAGAAAGGTGTTTTGCTACCAGTGGTGACTGCAAGGGTGTTTAAGCACACAGGAAAATGTGGAATTTCTGTATGATGTGTCATCTCACACCACAGCCAGTAAAACACATTCCAGCACTGCAAATAAGGCCTTTTACTGTGTATCACCTTCAGATGGCTCTTTTTGAAGTGGACGAGTCCTAATCTTTGTCACTCCTACTCCATATGTAAGCTTGCATGTCTAATTTATAGCTTAATTTCCTAAAGTGGGTTTATGTGCTCTAATTTCCAGTTCATCCATTATTTTCTTCTTTATAATGTTTAAATTCATCAAGCACTACCAAATCTGACACAGGGGTAATGATCTCATAAAATTATACATTTCATAACTACTGGTGGTTGACTTTTGGTGGACTCATAAACTGAGTCTCCACTTTGACAATCATTTTCATTTTAAACTGACAATGTCACTGAAAGCATTCCTTCCCTCCCAGCATTTGAACCAGCAGTGAACCAGACTGGGGAACCGAGCCAACTAAATTAAAATAGTAGTGGACCAAAAATGGAGAAAAAAAAAAATGCATTAATGGTTACACACTAAAAGGGCTTCTCCTGCTTCTTCCTCTAGGGCCACCTGATGCTGTTCAGAAAGACTGCTGAAGGAGAGCCCCAGGAAAGGGCCTCAGCCCAAATTCAGCACTAATCTGCTCCATTTCACCTGACAAGTGGCCAGTCACAGGGGATGCTACCCTGTGGCTTCAGCGGCAGAGCTCTGCTGCTTCATGTCAGAGACAGCAGGCAGGATATGGGTGGGAGGGAAGGAGATTGGGAAGTAGGCAGAGGATAATATGGAGGCACAGAATACAAATCCATAGGAAATGAGGTTTGCTAGCTCTACTGCTGTTTGAACAGTGTGTTGCCCATCTTCTTAGGCTATTGTGCCACCAGAGATGTACGGGAAAAGAAAACAGGCAAGTTCATTATTGTTCACTATGCCATACTTATCTGTTTTTCTACTATTCTGTTGTTTATTGTAGTTTTTTACCAGTCTGTCTGCTACTGTATTAAATATATTAGTCTGTACCTCCCAAGATCATGCTTAGACTTCTTTGAAATAAACATGATCCCACGTCAGCAAAGACATTTCCTGTCTCAGTTGGAACCAGATGTCTCTCAGTCATTTTTATACTTAAGGAGGATTTAACTGAATGTATTGAGAAGTAATAAATGCAGCAGAAACAGATCCATAAAAACAAAAAAAAAATGTTTGTGACAAAGCAGGAAAAGCAGTAAAATTTTGTGTATTTCCCATGCATATGTGTAATTGCAAAACACATCATGATGCAGGGGACCTCTCTGTATGTTGGTTATAAGAGGTATTGTAGAGCAGAAAGTTGATAAAATAGTTCAACTTAAGATGTGTGCAGCAATAATGGTCTTAAAAAATGCATTTTGAAGAGTCCTGATCTCATCATTCACCAAATGGCGGCTGTATTTTTTTATAAAGTAGTTTCATAAAAGTCATCTATATGTTTTGCACTAGTTGAGTTTTGGATTGTTATTTGATTTAGATGATGATTTAGCTATTTTAACAGCCTGTTATTCTGGTATCTAGAATATATTTAGGAGTGATAAATTTTTTCTTGATATTAAAATTAATCTTTTTTCACCAGAAGTATCTCTTAGAAATTGTTTTCTACTAGCCTTGGATTAATACATAAAATGAGAGGATGCTTCTACAATTCTTATTGAATTGCTCATTCTCTACTACTTTGTCACTGCACATCAAGCTTTGATTATATCTACATGGATAACTGCATGCAACATTTTGGAAAAGCTGGATGGTCTATGTGGCTTGTCCTTGGATGAATCAAATTGCTGTCCCTGAAAATAGAGACAGCTCATGCCTGTTTCCCTGTGCTAAGCAAATTCCCTGTCTGCCGCATTTTTGTCATGAGCAAAGTCATATTGATGTTATTTGTTTACACAGTAGCTGATCTTAAGATGTCATATAGAAGCTGGGAAATTTCCTTTCACAAAAATGGTGACAGCCATATATTGATTTAATTGGAGTGTATATGGTCTCTGTAATTATCATGCAGTGTAGAAACCTGGATCCATTAATGATCCAACAGTTCCCAGATATCCTTGATAAAGAAGATTTTGTTAAAGATTTTATGCCATGTGATCATATGATTTTTGAATGGGCTTAATTTCACTAGTGTAAATACAAGGAGGTTGAATTAGCAAAAAACCCATACACATGGCAAGATGAATGAAGAACTAATCGAGGCAACTCATCATAGGCAGCTCTCTGAATGACTGCATAATTTATGCTAACATCTAACATTCAATAAATAACACAGAAACTGCATGGATTGAAGCTCCAAGGTGAAACGAGGAAATGTCACATTTGACCTGTTTTGCTGATCCCTGTACTCTCTTAAGTCTGACTGTGACATGCTTTAGGAGATCAGAGGGTCTCTCAGGACAGCAACAGAGTCATAATAAAAGATGTTAATTACCTCTGTGTGATCTGGATAAATATTTCTTCAGAGTGTGATGCAGAGACTTAATTTTTTGCCATCATGAGAATGACTGCAGCAAGTGAGGAAATGCACAACTGGTCAGGCTGATGTGCTTACAGGTCCTGATGCAAGCAATGCTGTCCAAGGACTCCTTTGTACCAGAGATTATAAGGCACACGACTGCAGGAACAGCACAGATGAACAGAACAAAACTCAAAGAAAACAAAGCAAAACCCCTCAAACACCACCATAGTGTTATAATTTCCAGAACTAGCAAATAAAAAAATTAAAAGAAATCTTTCTTAAAGTGAATTAAAAGAGGCTGAAAAAAATATATATGTACAGATACGTCCAGCTTTGTTGAAAAGTATCATGTTGAAATTTCAGTGGAAATGCACATCAAACCTTAAAAAAAATTATACCAAAACAATGAAGAGAAAAATAAGATCCAATAAAATTCAAACCATTGTGAGTAGCAAGTGACTTAGAAGGTAAAAAGACTCTTCAGATAACTATGCATCATTCCAGGATCTATATATTTTCATGCAAGGAGTGAGACATTCATCATTCAAAGATTGAGTAATGTCATTCCTTCCTGAATGAGGAACTGTGGAAAAATATCAAATATGGCAAATTAAAAACCAAAATGCAGTCATATAAAAAATATTTTGAGTAAAGACTTGCTTGAGAACTAAGAAATAAATGCAATTTAATAAATAAATCCTTTGGACACAAATAATGTAGATGAAGTTTCCAAGACTCTGTTGGCTGCAAGGCTAATAGATGGCCAAAGTTTAAATGATGTGCTTATAAACCACTTTCCTGGAGCAGACAAAATGAACGAACGAACGAATAAACAAACAAACAAACGAATGAATGAATGAATGAATGAATGAATGAATGAATGAATGAATTCTTGACATTTGTGTTTTCCATGGAGGAGCTGAAAAAGTTTGTCTCATGCAAAGAAAGCCATCTTCATCAGAGATGATTCAAAAATCTCTCTTAAGTCATAAATCAGTCCAGAACAGAGGGTGTTGCACTCTTTAGACTTGCAGTACTCTTTTGGAGAGGCACCATGACCTGCTAGGGCAAAAAAGACAATATATAATTGTGTGGAAAGTAACTGACTGAGAAAGATATCTGAGTGTTTTTTTATACTAATCTGTGTTAACTTTGTGAAGTCAGACAACTATTTTGACCTTTACAGAATGGATCAGAAGAGGGAACATAGAGCAAGGAATTCCAGCTGGAAGGGCTGGCAGCAAAGCTGGTGGGGGAAGAAAGGGAGAGTCTTTGATTGGTATATAACGAAGGTAGAAAACATTTGACAGTTACACAGCATGTTAGGGATTGAAATAGACAAATGATAATGGGTTTAGGTGAAGGAAAAAAGAAGGATGCAGTTAGTTAGAAAGGTTTGAAATAAGATATCTTTTCCTTAAAGACAGCTTGCTCCAGATTTTTAAATCTATTTAATCCTGTCTCTGAAAGTCTGATAAATTATGGTTCTTACCAGTGGATCCATTAATTCTCCTCTCTGCCTGTTTCATTCATATATGCAAGACTTCTTTGGGAATGTAAACATTCTAAGGATTAGTCTATGTATTAAGATCTTAATATTTAAAATACAACTAAGGTGAATATAGCTATATGAATTTTATAGATGTTTAATAACCTTAAACTGGGATGGGGGGATGGGGTGAGGGGTGTGTTTGCAATTGAACTAGAAAAGTTAAAAAATACTCATAACCTCAGCTCCAGACTGTGGAATTACTCTTTTCAGTAGCAGGATGAAGAAATTCTGAAAAGCTTCTCAAGAGCTTTTCAGAATACTCCAGCTCTGAGCTAACTTAGGGATTAGGCACCCTCATAATCTAACTAAAGAAATAAAGGAAGATTCTGATCATTGTTTCATTCCACTACTGCAAGATCACATTTTAATTTTTAACTGGATAGAGTGAGGTTAGGTTTTCTTCTTGAGCTTATTGCATGTCTTTATCTGAGCTTGTCATTGATGACTCCCTCCCATCCTGAGTCATTGCAGAGATCCAAGCCCTCTAGGGCATGCTACTTATTTCAACTTAAACTAGCTATTTTCATTAGAGGAATCATGCTGTAGTGTTTATTTCTCTTTTGGCTCTACAGGATCCTAAAGTAACCAGCTCATATCCAGCTTTCTATGTTGCAGATATCCAAAGTATCATGAAATTAACCTTATTGTGAGTGTGAGTATCTCATACACACAAAATTTTCCAGGTGTCTCAGTCTCAGAAATTGCATCTGAAGGTGAACTTGAAACTCAAAACAGGTTTTTTTCCAGAGTGTGTGGAAGAGTCTTTTGAACTGGGAAAAGAATATAATGAAATGGGCTGACCCTGGCTGGACACCAGGTGCCCACCAAAGCCACTGTATAACTTTCCTCGTCAGCTGGACAGGAGAGAGAAAATGTAACAAAAGATTTGTGGGTGAAGATGAAGACAGGGAGATCACTCAGCATTTAATGTCACAAGCAAAACAGACTAGATTTGGGGAAACAATATCTTAATTTATTCAATCAAATCAGAGTATGATAATAAGAAAGAAGCACAAATCTTAAAAACACCTACTTGCCACCCTTCCCTTCATCCAGGGCTTCACTTGACTTCCAATTTATCTACCTCCTACTCCCAAACAACACAAGGGTACCAGGAATTGGGACTATGGCTAGATCACACGTTGTACCTGCCACTGCTTAGTCCTTAGGTGGAGGACCCCTCACACTCTTCTACTGCTTCAGGGTGAGGCCCCTCCCACAGGAGACAGCCCTCCTTGAACTTCTCCAGGGTGGAGCCTTCCCACAAGTGATATTCCTTATGAACTGCTCCAGCATGAGTCCCTTCTACAGGGTGCAGTCCTTTAGGAACAGGCCGCTCCAGCAGGGGACCCCTACTGAAGTCCTGCCTGCAAACCTGCTGTGGACTCTTTCTTCCAGTGTTGTTGCCAGAAGCCTGTTCACATTGCTTCTCATGTGCTTAAAGCTCCCTTTGGGCATACACCAGCTCCAGTATGTCTGCAGGGCTGTTTCTCTCATGTATTTTCATTCCTCTCTCCTGGCTGCCATTGTGCAGGGTTTTTTTCCCCCCTGCTTAACTCTGTTACCCCAGAGGTGCTATCGCCATCAGTAATTGTCTCAACCTTGGCCAGCGACAGGCCAGTCCTGGAGCCAGCTGGCATTGGCACTGTTGGACGTGGGGAAGCTTCCCACAGAAGGTGCCTCTGTAGCCCCCCTGCTACCAAAACCTGGCCATGCAAACCCGAACATCTACCTCCATTTAAAATGCTGTTTGAGGAAATTTCTTTTTGTAAACAACAAAAGGAAAAGAATTTTTATTTTTCAGAATTGCGTCCTCTTTTCACTTTATCACTGACAATATTAGCTTTAAGGAAGCTCAGACCATGATTTAGATATCCTGAGTTCAAGCACTGCTGCCTGTGGTTGTTTTTTGATTGTGTGTCTGCAGGGGCTCTTCACATTTTCTGTGAAAATGTTACTGAAATACTGTCCACTGTGGATACGTGAGTCCATCTCACCTTTCACCTCACATTTCTACTTAACTTTCTTATCCAGGGGAGGTAGTGTTATGTCAATGAAAATGAGATGCATTTTGACCACAATGTGTTATTCTCACTCTCAAAAGTGGATTCATGCTGCTAAAGTAAAGTATCAAACTTTGGTACAAACACAGAGGCCTCTCTAGTTAAACTAAAATCTGAAAAGGAAGTCACTCGTTACTGCATTTTTGGTGTCCATATATTTGGTTCTCTTGAAGTACAAGTAATTTTTTACTCTTATCCTCATTGACACACTGACTTGTTTCCAGGTCAGCCTTTTTATGGGCCCATGGCAAATTCTGCACCTAAACATTCACCTAGATATTTCTCATGCTCTTTGTACCTACACTTGAGATTTTATATCATGGCACAACTGCCTTATCTGTAAGTCTAGTCTATTATTTAGCCATCAAGATGGGTTCCTGGACGAGAGAAAGAGTTGCATGGAGGCTACCAGTATGGATATTTTTTTAACAGGATGTCCAAATTACCAATCTATGTGCCCTGAAGCCACATTTTTTGTCTTCTCTTTCAAGACTGTATTGTATTTAGAACTGCTCCGTCTCTTACTCTAAGATTTTAGAGCAGCTGGTATCACTGGGTAATTCATGAAGGGGCCTCCTGTAACTATTGCTTTATTGAAAATAAAGAAAATGCTGCTAACACTAAGTTAGTGAAATCCATATATCTGTTTTTATTTAGTTCATCCTCAGAAAATTTTAACATTGGATAATGAAGATAAAATTTGTACTATATATTGATATGGATACACCACTGCTTTCTTCACATTTCAAGTCAGTTCAGTGTCACAGACTCTCCCATATGCTGGCTGCAAACCAGTGATAACTCATAGGGACAGAACACAAAACCAGAACTCCCACCCTCAAAAAAGAAAGTGAGCAAAGAAATTTTTTATCTCATCTTATGTTTGGAATTTTTTTTATTTATCATTAAATACTTTAGGTTTTAAGTGTTCTTTGCATGTAATCAATCAATCTAGAGAATATAAACACTGAAAAGCATTTGCTGATTTGTGCTGAACTACAAAATGTTTTATGGTATTTTTATCAAAATTGAATTAAAAAAACACCCCAATTTTTAAGAACTGCATATAGCAAATAATCCATGTGTGAAAGCTAATAAAAAGCTTTAATGCTTGGACTATCAGCTTCCATGGTATCACACACACTTCTATTGTACAGAAGCCAGAACTGGAGTTTTTACTTAAGCATTAACTCAAATGGATATTAATCTCTTGGGTGCCATTTGGAAAACAAGCCAGGAGGTGGAAGACAAGAACACAACTGCAAGTATTGCATATCTACAGGGCAAAACACTACTTTACTTATTAGACCTCTTTGACCTTGTACATAAAGATGTGAAAAGAAGATTGAAATAGAAGAGATGCAGAGTGATTTGCAAGAGTTAAATGAACAAAAAAGACCTAAAGCAAAAAACCTGCAAACAAACACAATTCCACAAAAAAACTCAAATCAAAGAAAATGATCCCCTGCCAATTACTTTTGGATTTAAAACGTGCAACTGCATTCTTAGATTGCCATTTGTTTTAACAATTCCAAAGGTAGAAATAGTTGTTATGGTGAGTCCTAGGTGTACAGAGGATACACTTATTTTTTGAACCATGGGTCAAAATAATTAAAATAATTACTTGCACTAGTTTTTTGGGTTTTTTTGTGGTTTTTGTGGGTTTTTTTTCTTTTTTTTTTCTTTTTTTTTTTTTTCCCATTAAGCCACAGGGTATTTTCATACATTTGGCTTTGTGATTCTGGATTTCAGAAATAATTTGCACAAAGGAAATGTGTGTGGTTTTTAGCTTCATGGGAATAGAGGAAAATACAGAATCATGTGTTACCCAAGATATTTTGGAGGAAAGTATTCTTCAACTGATGCATGTCAAGGCAGTACCATTTTGTGTCTGGAAACATGTTGGAGTTATGGCCCAGCTTTTGTAGCTGTTTTCCAGTGGTTTTCAGTCTGATTTGTTGGTCAGCAATACAGCTGAGGACTTAGTGATCAATGCTCATGTCTTTTTCCTGTCCTCACCTCCTTTTGCAGGTGTCCAAAGTGATTTGTGACAGCAAGGACACTTTACTTTCTTGCTTCTCTCCCCCAAAATTATCTGAAAAATTAATCTATAAAATTTACCTTATGTTACACAAAAAACCAAACCAAACCAACAACAACAAAAAAATCCCCCAAACAAACAAACAAACCAACCAATAAACAAACCAACAAACCCAACAACAATAACAGTATAAGGTTATATCAGCTAAAATTTTAGCTTGCTGAGATCGGCTTAAGATTTTGGACCTGCTTCACGGGTCCACTTCCATTGACTTATCTGGAGAAGCTGCAGCCCATTAGTCTACCTGTTCCAGGTGCTGACAATGTACTCATCTATATCTTCTCCAGATCAGTGTTTGTTGGTTTCTTTTTTTTTTTTTTTTAAATACTCTGAAACTGTTTGGGGTACAACACCTCTCCTGTTATGAAATGGACGCATTTTTTCTTCAGGCTTTTTTTATACTGTAAAAAGTTTCATTTCTCAGCACCAAACTCTTTTTGCCTGGTGTCACACACGTTTGACTGAGAGAATCCAGACTTTTTAAACCTCTAAATGAGTAAGAAGTCAGGCTGGATGAAACAGAGCTTTTCCTCCACTGACATGCCAAGGGCTGAGCAACTGAACTACAGTAAGCTCCCAGGTTTAAATGCCAAAGTTTAAATAGCATCAAGTCACAGAGAATTACTTTGTAAAGTACATTAGCGCCTTTTGGGTAAACCCAAGTAATCCAATTATTTTTTTAAAAAAAAATTCATGCAGTATCTTTTTCAGGAGGCTTTCTTAATTCACCCTAAATACAGTCGTAGATCTAAAACCAAACACTATCTGAGAAATTTCAGTAGAGTCTCAGTGAAAATTTTGACAGTTAAATTTCATATCAAGCAGTGCTGTTGCCAGGAAGTGTTATCTTTCCATCAAATCAAAGAGTTCTGGGTGAAATCTGTACATTCCTGAGGTGTGACTGAAAATGTTGAACCTCCAATTTGTCACTGAAAATTAAAGCTATCCCAGCAGTCTCTCTGTCATTTCCTGATGAGTTGGACAAATACCATTACAACATTGACTTTACATAAGAGAAAAATGACACCTCCCAGCCTATCTAGCTCCTGTGTATATAACACAGTCCCCATTTTTTCTTCATTTCAGATGGAAGAATTTGCACTGCTGAACAGAGGAGCTGAAGCTCAGGAAATGAATCCTGATCCTCCTGTTTACTCCAAGACAAACCTGCTGTACCACTTGTTGTGGAGAAAGCTGATTGTGACACTCCTGCTAACAGCTAGAAGGTGGTCCCATCATTTCACAGAGCTGACCTGTTGAAATTGCATGGAACCTGAATGAGGTACCAGACACAACTATGGCAGAAGAAGGCAGCTATGGAGATGGAAGTGGTGGTGTTAGAAGACCCCTGACCATTAAGAATGGTCCTTGGGCCACCTGTCTGAGTCAGGGAGGGCACCACATCTCTCTAGGTCATCCTGAGTCATCAAAGGATGTTTCCATTCTCATGAGGAGGAGAGTTCTTACCTGGTAACACATTTTTGTAGCTAAGTAGTTTTTGGTCCTTGTAAACCAATGGGCTTATGACAGTTATGTGGAAAAATAGGATAGTCTACACTCTTCCTATTTCAACCTAGTGAGTATTTTTTCCCCCATGTATTTAACCCTGAATGGTAAAGGATAAGATTGTTAGAAATAGCCAGTGGAAAAAGAAATGAGGGACAAAAAAACTTCTAGTGGAAAAAACCCAGCAATACATGTTTCATGTCAAAGACATTAAACCATAACACATACAAAAAAATGTAGCAAAACACTACAAGTATTGTTCCTACAAGAGCAGAAAAATAAAGTGGTGCAGATATTCAGTTACAGCCAGTGGTTTTTATTAGAACATGTGGTCTGTATAATGTCTACACAAAAATAACATCACAGAATTATAATCATTATGTAAAACATGTAGAAATTGCTCAGGAAGGTTAAATATTCTGAGTGGAAATCAAATACTTTCAGATACCAGGGGAAAAAAACGATTTTGCATAGTCCTTCCTGAAACTTGTGATACAAGGATTGTAATTTGTTAACCACATGCAGTTTTGCATACAGAATAAGTACAATAAAGGAATTTTGATGCCCTTGATTTTAAGCAGAAATCAAAATGGAATGAATGAAAAGTCAGATCCTATGACAATATTCTGATATATTATACCTATATACATTTAGGGAGGATTATATAATTGAAATTAAGTAATCTGAATAAAAAGGGATGGTTGGAAATCTGCTGCATCAGAAAGCAAATTCTCAGAAGGTGTTAATGTATTCTTTTTAGAAACAAAACAAACCCAAAAGAAGAGGACACAAAGAATGAGCAATCAAGTAGTCTGTGGAGAAGTATCTGAAAAGCACCTGTGAATTCTATATTATGAGCAGTTCAGTCAGCAGATCAGAAAGTAAACTCTAACAAAACATATACAATAACTGTCAGAATACATGGCGAGAGGGAACAGATCTGTTGATCATCCTTTCTAACCCAGTTGAAATTTCAAGTCTCACCCACTGCCTACAGTTTATGAGGACTGAAGAACTGTGTGGAAATACTGAAGGTGAGGGTGTAAAACAGTATGTTGGCATTAGAAGGGACACAAGGAAATGTTTTCAGGACACTTCTGATTTGATGGATTCTGCCGAACTCAGTGGGAAGAACATACACAAGAAAAAAGGCTCAGTCCTTGGAGGTAAAACATGAAGACCTGAGCTCGTCAAAGGAGTATTCTTATTATGAGCTCAACAGAAGATTAATACCATGCCCCAGCACTTTGAAGTAATCTCAATAAAATACAGTGTATTGAATCAAAAGTCTTAAGATGCTATGCTCACTGCCCAGGAATAAATTGCATTAATGTTCCCAGGGCAGCTACAAAATACTTTCACTGCAACATTTACTAGAGTATTAACAAAAGCCCAGATGGAGACAGTATCAGATCTTTCAATCAATATGTAGTCTTAGGAGGATGTAAATGAAATTTGTTTTCTCTCCCTTCTGCACCCCTATGAGAAGCTTGGCAGACTGTGTATTGAAGTATAATAATGATTATTTAAAGTTAGCATGATATATGAAAAAAATATGGAACAACATGTTTTGCTACACCTTGAGGTACCTGAAATGAGAGCTTGTGCTGTTTACAGGAAAACAGAGACAACCCTATTCAAAAAAAAAAAAAAAAAAAAAAAAAAGGAAAAAAAAAAAAAAAAAAAAAAAAAAAAAAGGAAAAAAAACCCTACTTTCAGGGATGCGCTGAGGTATTGATTCAGCACAATACTGGCACACACTGCTTTACTTTTCCTTAACACAGGCAAGGTAAAACACAAGCTTAAAGTTAGGCTTAGCAAAGATACTAAATGGAAACCAGAATACTCAACCTGAACTCTGCAGCAGTGACAAACCTATTGCAAGTCAGCCTAACACATTAGGCACCATACCACATCATCTCAAATGAGCAAGAGTGTGATGTATGATCTGCTGAGAAAAAGATGTTTTTGTGGCTTGTACTCACCACTCTTTTGGGATTGTCAGTATTTCCCTCTTTGGATCTTCCCTGTGCATTTCCCTTTGTAATAAAATTCCTGCAAGCAAATGAGAAAGGCTGAAGAAAAATAATGACATCAGGCAATCAAAATAGCACAGCCACTACAAAGAAAAGGCCCAGAGCTACAGTGCTGTTTCATGAGGCAAAGTAAAAGTTACCCAGGAAATTTAGTAACAGCAACAACCCAGGGCTCCCTTGTTCCATAACATTCACCCTCTGTTCTTAAGTACCCATTTTCAGAAAAATACAAAACACACTTTCTCTTTTAAATGTTCCCTTTTATGCAGATTGTCCATTCTTAACACACTTTCAGAATATTTTTGAGTATATGTAACCCTTACATTTTCCAGTTCTAGGCCATGTAGATAAAGTCTTCTGTTCCTCTCTCATTGTACATATTAGCTTCAGTTTAACATGATTAGTCTGAAGAGACACTTGCAGTATTGCTGGCTGGCAGAGTGGAAAATACCTTTTATGGCCTAATGCACCAGTGTGTATATAACCCTTTACCCTTATGCTTTTTGTTTATTTCTTTTCATAGTTTTTTGTGTGATTATATAATTAGCTGACCTAGTTTATTATGTTTATTCCATCATTTTCTCCTGGATCAGAACAGGATCATAAATAACAAGGAAAGAAAAGAAGCATTTATTTCCATATAAAGCGACTCAAAATTTTTCCTTTGATAGATTTTTGTAAAAAGGATGTTGTAGGAGAAAAGAAATTCTGACATGAGACTTAAGCTTGAAGTATTTTTCTTTTGATGGAGAATGGGTATTTCCCCTCTTTCCTGGAAATTTTGACTTAAAGGTAAGAAAGTGGTATTTTAGTCCAAAAAAATACACACATTATTTGAGGCTCTGAGGAAAGCTGGAAGCTCTCTTAAACTCATGTGACTGAGGCTCTAACTTAGCAGTTAATGAAAAGCCATAGAGAATGCCACTGTTTACTAACAGTCATTTTAGCTGGCTGCATTCATACTTTACAGCAAAAATAATTGTGATGGAAATTATACCATACATCTGAATATTTTTCCTTGTCAGCCAGTACCCTGTTATTTTGATTATTTGTTATTTTTGCCACTATTTATTTCTCGTGTGTCTGCTCAGCCTGCAGTACTAGTTTGATCTGTAGGAACTACCACACCATAAATGCCAACTATAAAGAAGAACCTTTAAAATGGACAATTAGGAACTAATCTGTCCTTGAGGAAATTAGCTCCCTTATTCTCTATTAGTGGCAGATGCTACCAACTGATCTAGAAATGTTTTCATTCCTTCAGTCTAAGCAAATCACTTTCCCATTCTGCAAGCTTTTCACTGTGTTTGAAGCCAACATATAAAATATAGCTGTTTTGGAAGCAGAAGACCTGTAAAATGTAATGTGAAATTAGATTTTTGCTGTATTTTTTGTATAACATTTTGCAAAATTATATGAGTTCATCCTCTGTAAGATATTTTATACCATTGAATTTTCATCCCACAGAAAGGAAATCGCATTTCACACTCTGCAGCTTTCTAGAATAATTGTTATGTAAGTGAATTGTGAACTCTTACTAAAATTCTTTAGAAAGTTTATCTACAGGTCTTTTAACAAATCAGTTAAAGGACTGGAAATACTTCTGCATAAAGTCATAAATATTCACTTCAATAAGCTCTCCTGTGCAGAAAAAGTTCTGTTGCCACTTTTCTCAAAAGAAATGGATTCTTCCAGCATTAACTTGAAGCATGGGAAAAAATATCCTTCCCCCTTCATCTCTAGATAAATTAATCAAGGTCTGGCTACAGTTCTAGCCCTACAGTGATTTTCTTTATAAAGCACATGCATTTTTCAGGTTTTATCAAACGTAATTCTGCTATGGACCTAAAGCTGCTGGATGTAGGTAGGCAAGTTTCTTGTCCAAACATCTGTTGCCTGAAAAAGAAAATGAAATTAAATTCATTTTGGACCTAAAAGGAACAAATGAACTTGTTTGAAAAAACCAAGCCCAGGGCAGAGGTTTCTGTGACTTCCTTCTCTGCTGGCAGTGCTGACCCAAGCCGCTCCTTACATGGATACCACCACTTTAAATCTGGGGCCTTCTTTGTTGCAGGAGAAAAACTGCAGTTAAAGCAGAAGCAAAGGCAGCATCCTAAAAATAAATTAAGGGCCCAACCTCTGTCCCAAGCAGAAAATTAAAACAAACCCATCTTTGTCAGATGTTTTATACATTATATCAAACCTTTAAACTTTTATTTTAAAAAGACTGAATTATTGTATGAGGAAAAGGTTACTTGGGTTTAAATTTTCATGAGGAACTGCAAGAGAGATATTCTGAGGACCGCACATATTTACCTGGAGACATCACATGTTAGAAGCAGGGATGGAGCTATAAAACAACTTATGGGAGAACCTTCAGAAGTGCACAGACAAGCACAGAGAGTCTAGGATACACTGTTAGCCCTTGCTGGCAGTATAACACTGCTGCAGAGCTACTGTCACTGCTGTGTCAGCTTGTGCTGCTCCACCTTAACAAATTGTTTGAAACCTTGTATATAATTAAGCTGTATTTTCATTTTAGCACCCTACTGTCATGCACCAACCTAATATGCTTTAGGTTTGCAATAAAATATACAAACCTATTAAGCATAGTAAGAAGTAGAAAGCAGGAATATAATATTACTGCCTTTCTCTCTCTTTGCTACTTATTTGCTACTGTCTTCTGACAGGCATTCGTCTTGCTGTGTAAAATATCTACTGTCTAGGTATTAAATCCATGGAAGACTAATGAATAAATAATAGTAATACATAGACTTCACTTCCACTTGACATTAGTTTGTAAGTTTATTCTCTGTAAATATAAAGTTTTAATGTAGTATAAGAGGTATACCGGTGATGAGATAGCAAAGGATACCATTTCCATCACCCATATGTAAACAATAAGTTGTTGTTGCATTCAAGATGAATTCCAAAAGTTTATTTTACCCATCATATGCCAGTGGTTGTCCTACCTGAAGCCGCTGATTAATGTAGGATCTTTCAGATTTGGGACATGGTAAATTTTTCATCACCTCATACTTCTTTCATAAAGGGGTGTATTTCAAAAAAAGACAAGAGAAATGTAAACAAAATTTTTGACTAAATTCAGAATTTATTTTGTCCTGCCGGTGTTTAGCATTTACTCCCTGACATTTTTTGAAAGTGTCTATTGTAACTTGTCTCCATCCTTGGAGAGCGCAACAACTCTGCTTTAGGAATGGAGACCAAGATCTTTTTGGAGACACCAACGTCTCTTCCTGCTGTGAAGGTATCATCTTTCAGCAATTGCCGGCATTTAGCAGCTGTTCCAATTCATACTACAGTTACAGTGACTTCTCCATGCCCTCCTAACCTTACGAAAAAGGGAAGTGGTTTTGGTATACTTTGCTTTTTTAAAAATTTTGCAGCCTCTGAGAGTCATGCAAACCACATCTGATAAATAATCCTAATGAAACTAATGGCTTTAAATTCCATGGCTATAAGTCATGATGTACCTGTAAGTCTTCCTGTGACTCAAATCAAACTCAGGAATTAACTAATCTGTTAATACACTTCAAACAAACAGAATCTTTCCTGCTATAAACCAAAGAAGGTGTACTAGATTACAGGCATCTTGTATGTAATCTGTTGCTACTGAGAAATAACTCTTCAATTTTTTTTTCAAACAAAATTGTTCTATTTATACACATTTCAAATATTGATTTTGTGTTAGGTTTTTGGATTTTTTTCCTGCAGGTTGCTCCCACTGGCTACTGAAATTTGGACAAAAGGAAATGCAGGAGTCTTTTCCATCTCTTTTCACTTTATGTTTAACCATGGCTAAAACAAGGCTAGAATGTAATTTTGGTAATAGCAATGTAATTAATCAGATATTCCTATGTAAAAAAAAGTCACTGAAAAAAATCAAATTTCAAATAGTCTTTCAGAGTTCACCTACCTGCAGTAGTTATCTGAACAATTTTACTGTCACAGATTCAGCTGCCTGATTGCTCTAGCAGCTCTCTACTTACCAGTTTAAATTTTAGAGCGTTTATCAAAGAGGGACTTTTGGAGCAATTACTTTAACATTTCCCAATAAAAATGGAAGCCTAAGAATGAAAAATGCTAAAATAAGTATGGCTTTCATTGAGCCCCTTAAATTGTGAGTCTACTGGCAGACGATATTTCATATTACCGTGCTGTAGTGCAATTGATGTTAACAAGACTTTTTTAGGAAAGCAAATTAAAGAAGTCAAAAGAAATTGAGAAAATGCATCTAAGGAGGTGGGAGTTCCAATTGCACGAAATCTTCCTTTTCAGAAGATACTGTTATTGACAACTTTGCCAGTCATTCCCTTAGCTGTATGTTGGAAAGAAAACCTCTGCAAACCTAGGCCAAACCTGCACTGATCTCAGACACCTGTAAGGAAGGCTGGGTGCAAGGAAAGATGAAGGAGGAGTGGGTAAAGCGTGGTGGGCAGAGCTTTCCTGCAAAAGCAGCATAGCAATGTAACTGCTAAGCACAGAGCAAGTTTTCAGGGATGAAATGATCTCTCTTGTACATTCAGTGTACATGCCTAATGTATAAACAGCAGGTTTTTATTCTACAGAAATCTTTGAAGTTTTCCCAAGAGTTGCAAACAATGGTAAACAGCAAATCCCTTTATTGGGTGTTTACTTGCTCTCAGCATCATCATATATACTTTCCCTGGTAAATATTAGAATACATGGTGATATCAGACCCTGTGGAAGCTTTTTACACTAGGATTTCTAAATACTGAAATATTTTAGTTTTACCATGAAATATTTTAGTTTATCCATGTTTCCACAGAAGGGTTTTTCTGCATTACAGACCTTGTAAGTTTATAGCGATGAGCAAATGCCAAACATAAAATTCAATGATTGGTTAATTAGGGTCCTGAAACTCAAGGAAAGTACTTCGTTTCAAAGAAGGTAGTGTTTAGATGAATGTCATGGCATCTCCCAAAAAGTGAGAGTGATTGATTGAAATATGCCATCTTCTACACTGGACATGTGCATGAAAAAAAATGATAAAATAAGGTTGTGGGTTATGGAATTGGGAATCCTGATAGCCACTGAATTACAGATAGAATCTTAAAGCCACCTGAACAAATGAAAAGCAAAGTTTAGCTTTACCCCCTTTCTCAACCTTTGCTTCATTTCTTTTTTTTAAAATTTGTTTACAGAAGGATACACCTGCTTGAAATGTTCCTTTAAAATCAGACAAATGACATTATTCAGAGGCCTTTTAAAATTGTTTCTGCTGCTGAGAAAAATTCACCTTAAACCACTCTCACCCTTGCACATTTAGTTAGATTTTTTAGTCTTTCTGTGTAGAAAATATAAGTAAGAAGTATATCCAGGTGGGTTCTTCTACAACTCTAACCAATAGAAAATACAACTTCATGTTACCATCTTAAAACAAATTATTGTTTAAAATCAGCAGTATCTATACCAAAGAACAAGTGAAATCTGAATTTAAAATCATCTGTACTTTTATTTAAGTTATTTACATGGTTAGGTAGGCTCCTTCTGTCCCAGGCTCTAAGGTGTGGAATTTGATTTTTCATTTCTTTGGTCTCCATGGCACTGTTGATGTTTCCCTTCAACGACCTGATATCACCAAGAAAGTATATGATAAATTGAGTTTTCTGGAGTTGTGACCTCTGGATCAGTCTGGGAAGTGAAGCACTCTTGAGAGCTATGAAACATGCCCAATAATAGACATAACCTGGCCATCACAAGTTAATGGTTGCTGCATGATCATCTTAGACTGCATTTTTAAGCAGTGATAGCTGCATCTGCCCAACAGATGCATTGTTGCAGTATTAATTACCTACTGAAGACAAATTCTAGATTTTCTAGGAGTGGTTTCAGAACTTTTATCCCGTCTTGTTTATGACTAGGGTATTGACTTGTTAAGCTTTTCTATGAAAAATCAATTTGATGTGTAATACTTTCCACATATTGCATACCAGTATTTTTAGATGAAAGCTTCATGAGTCTCTGATGCATTATTTGGCTGTCTTACATCTTGTTAATATTATTACTACAGCAATTTTAGCAGCAAGATTTCATAGAAAATTCCCTATCAACTACTTTTAAAGCATAAAAAAACCAAATTAATGGTGGGAGATAAACTGTGCTAAAACCTTTCAGATCTGGGACA
The DNA here is from genome assembly GCA_013401135.1 of Cettia cetti. Classification (NCBI taxonomy): domain Eukaryota; kingdom Metazoa; phylum Chordata; class Aves; order Passeriformes; family Sylviidae; genus Cettia; species Cettia cetti. The sequence continues at coordinate 37,456 of VZUI01087790.1, read as the reverse complement.
CTGGATCAAAGAGAGAATGCAGGAAACTGCTGTTTCCCATAGGGGCAGCCAAAGACTAGGAAAGTTAGAGGTGTGTGTAAAAGTATGACTTCTTCATTCTACACCTGAAGTCACTTAAAAGCTCTCATCTCAAGGGTGGAGGGAAAAAATAATATTTAGATGTATTCTTAAGCTTTTTACTGTGTTTGATCAAACAGTAAATGCATCTTGCTGCGATGGCCCTTGCACAGTTTTTACATTTCCCTGAGCTCTTGCAGACCCCTTGTTTGCACTCAGGTCTGAATTTGGCTGGCAGCTCAGGGACTACGAGTGCAGGGTGAAGTTATGCCAGCATGTAGTCGGGTTCCAGCTACACCCTCTTCTGTGTTTCTTAAGTGCTGTTTTACAACTTGGCTGGTTTGACTCAAGGGATTAACCTGCGTGCAGATAACTTGAGCTAATTCTGCAGGGAAGATGTGTGCTAAGCAGACTTTCTGAAATGAGGTGTACCACTCTTCAATAAGTAAGAACAAAAAGACTGGTGGAGGTGAGCTAAAGGAACCACAGTTACCTCTGCACCTGCAAAGATTGTGGGCGGATTGGCAGACACAGCACTGCTAGAATTTCATTTTGAACTCACCCCATCACATAAACTACCCCCCAAAAAATGTAGCAACATGCTTTGCAGGAATCTCATCAGCAGACATGCAGTCAATACAAATACAGTCAACCAAAGGGTTAGAATTGACCCTAGGTAGAAATAAATGGTGTGTGGATATCCAGAGATGCAGATGTGTGAACAAATACACAGATATAAACTTACCTATTGCACAGTGTATTTATTGTCTCCAAAACCCTCTTCAGCTGAATAATTTAGTTTTCTGCACTAAAACTGTACAGGTGTTTTTCTTCACTGGGGTAATTATCCCTAATGATTCTGTTGGGTTTTAAAGAAGCATACAGAAGTGAGTAGGGAGAAGAGTTTTTTGGGAAGGGTGCCACGCTGGCTGAGGTGTGGTGAATGGGATTTTTGGATAGGGAGAATCATCCATCTGATTAATTAATCCCTTCCCTTTCAGGACACATACCCAGCATTGTAAGAATCCCTAGATGCTTATCACATCCAGGCTCTGCTCCTTGTTGCTACACCTACTTCTCCTGGAACCCTATTGTATTCTTAAATAATTCTGTGCTCTGAAATGCCCTTCCTGATCTTCAGTACCCAATAGGCATGGATAAACAAGCTCAGTCAAGCAAGAGCTGCCCAGGAATCTTGGTCATCTTTAGATTGCAGGGCAAAATCTTTTGGGATTATGTAAGATTTAGGGAGCTCTCACCTTCATTTACATTCCCTGTTCTTTGTGCTGCTCCTGTTGGCGTGTGCAGATGACTGGGCTGCCTATGGGTTCATGGCATATACAACATTTATCCTTGGGTGGGAATATGTTCCTGATATGAAGATCTCTGAACGAGACTCTCAGTTCTTTAGTTCTGCCTCTGCAGCCTGCTGACTTTCCTAAAACTGTGTTGATGGGAGTAATATGAACTTCTGTGATCTGACAGTACATAGGATGGCAGCAAGACAAACAATTCCCATGGAGAAAGTTCCAAGAAGGCCAAGAGAACTACTAATATTAAATAATTGCATTGCACTGCATCTCTATTTCTAGGACTGATTTATCACACATATAAAAATATTATGATCTTTCCTCCCATTATTTCAAAGCAAAATGCTTAAAGGGCTAATAAAATCAGTATTTAGCACACTTCTTATTTTGTAGTTCAAACTTCAAGCTTGGCATGAAAACATTACCTCTAGGGAGTGAAAATAGCCTTACCCAGCAGCTTCAAATACAATTATCTGAGTCATTCTTTCTTTCATTCCTTGCAAAATACTAAAGTGAGGGAAAACTTCTTTTGGCTGATAGACAAAAGGAAATTACAGCTGTCTGGAGTTCAAAAGAGTCGCAATAAAACTTGAGTTATGACAAAAATATACTGTTTGTTATTAAACTCTCAGTTCGCAAATTAAACAACTTTCTCTGCATGTTTGATACTGCTAATTTTTTCCTAGGCATGTGTATTTCTGCAACATAAGGTGCATTTCCCTATCTCTGCATACAGAGGTGTTTTATTCTCATCTCCTTATACACTTACATTGTGGCTTTTTGCGAGACTGTACCAATGTAAAGTAGATGAGAACTGGGCCCATTGAAATTATTTGCTAGGGCAGTGGACAAGGTTAAATACAACTATTCATGTGTGCAGTGTATTATTAACATTTGTTAATAATTTGATGACTGTATTGTGGAAAAAAGTCACTCCATAAGCAGAATACACTTTATTGACTACCCTGGGTAAAAGGTAGATGAAGAATATTTAAGCAACTATGTACAAAGGATGAGGCAAGAATTTGCTGATGGTAATGCAATATTTGTTTTAAATTGAACAAGTGCACTAGGGTTTCACTTTTGAATAGGATCTCAAGATTAACAGGTTGCTCACATTTCATGTAAGGATATTTTGGCAGTTGTGTTCATTCCAAAAATTTCTTTCATGTTTTATAGTATTCTTAACGGCATATAAACCAGGTGGATTAAGGGAAGCTAATTCCTTGTACTATGAATTTTATTTTCATCAGTTTATAAATGGTGGAAGCTGCCCAAGACCCTGGCATTGCTGCAGATACTTCAGCAATTGCTGTGCCCTTGTGGGGCTGAGGGCAGTGGAAACCACAATGCCAGATCAGGCCTGTAACCCAGCAAACTCAGGGTGTGCTGTCCCACCCATGAGTACTGGATTTTACAAGCAAATTTTCAAACAATAGTCATCAAACAGCTGTTTAGCTACCTGCCCAGAGGCTGAATAGCTTTCTCTTGCCACTTTAATATCTGCATGAGAGACTGATACCTAAAATTTTGAACTTAGAGCTCAGAATGTTTTAATTAGCCGTAAGAGCACACTGTGCTTCAGATTCAAATACATGTTGTGCTAATTGGCTCCTCACAGCAGGGAAACAATATTTAGTTTCAAGCATGTCCACTAAATGTTGCTCTCTTTTGATTTTATTGGCTTTCCCTCTATCATTTTGTAGTTTAGTAGGAGTATTGTACTGTGCTCTGCTGACCACTGTAAGCGTAGTCTCTGTCACTTACATGTGCCACCTACTCTAAGGTTGTCTTTTCCCTGGCTGTTTGTCTTTCCCCTGAAGGAATGGTCCCAGTCTCTGGAGTTTTTCTTGAAAGTGGTTTTTAATCCCATAGCGTGGATCAGTGGTCACCCTCATCTCCCTCATCGCCCACCTGTGATGGGCTCCTGGGTTTCTGCCGTGTACTTCCAGGTGTTGGTTGAACTGAACAAAATAAACTGTACAAGATAAGAACATTACTGAGTAATGACTTTACTCCTTCCCATTCCTGTATCTCAGTCTATTATTGGTTAAATAATAATAATAATAACAACAACAATAATAAAATCTTTGCTGCCCCTTAAGCCTAATTCAAACCCTCTCAACTTCCTACCCACCAAGGTTTTATGTTTTAAAGGAAAATCTTGGGGGTTTTTTGTTTGTTTGTTTTTGTGGTTTCTTTTTTGTAATTTTTATTTTTAGCACCTTTCTGAATGCTTTTCTGATTAAAATAAATTGTTCTAGTTGGAATTTGACATTATTTTTTAGATATTAAACTAATATTTGACACATTATTGAGTGTGTATTTTACAAATATATAATTTTAAACTGTGTAAAATTGTTCATTCTTAAAACTTTTCTGTCTTTTTCTCACAGGCAATGCTGTTTTGATGGAGTTTTCCAATGTACCTAATACATATATACCTAATTTTTTTATGCCTGGCACTGCGCTTGGCCACCTATAGCTTTCCAGTCCCAATGTCCAGATAACCTCCCTTCATCTCAGTTGACTGCAAGCCACCACCAGCATTCAGCCCAAGCCCCAGGCTTACACCCTCTCAATATGGAGCTTGAACTACCGGGCCACCAGTTCTCTGCAGAGCTGGGTAGAAATAAAACAATAGTACACAGAAAGGGGTATTCATTTCAAAATATATTGCCTTAATCATAATTTGATTTGGTAGAATAAATAATGTTGGGATAAACAAAAAAGCCAGAAAAATGAGTGTGCCAGGGATACAGAATGCAGGAGACATAAATTTTCCATGAACACAACTCTTCAAAAATAGAGCAGTATTATAAAAGGTTTCCTACCCAAACTAGGGAAGCTTCTGTGAGCAGGCAGTGTTCAGCAGACTGCCTGACAGAAATACATTACTATTTCCATGAGTGTGTTCTACTAAAGATTAAATGTAAGAGTTTCAAATCGTCATTAAATGCTACATTATTTTTTACTTTTAATGAGCCTGTTGTAGCCTCAGAGCTGAGAGAGGACATTCTTCCTAGACATCCTCATTATATTTTCAGTTATAACTGATATTCCCAGTGCAATTTTCCCTCTAAAAACTCCTCCCAAGTCACTTGGTTCGTGATGTTATTGTAAAAGAAAGACATTAGAATGCATAAATCAGTGTCTAATCATGGCTAAACCTAATGTTAGCACAACTGGGCTGGCAGCCACAACAGATATGTCTGGATCTGAGTTAAATATTTCAAGGGGCTTTATTTGGCATGTATACCATGATAGAAACTCACAGATTAAGCATCCAAATAGTTGGGTAGAAACTGATTATGTTTGATTCACAGACTCAAATGTGGCCAGTTTTCTATATATAAAAAGAGGAAATCTGTTAAAAAATCGTTGCTCTAGAATTGCTCATTTTGTAACTAATACTTTGTCTGAGGTCTGCATATTTCCAAAACATGGCAAGTGACCAGGAGCTCCAAGTTTAATTGGTGAAATTAATTGGTAGCAACAGTGAAGCTACTCAAGACTCAAGCTCTGTATTTATGTATTTGTATTTACGAGTAGTTTGAGTGGTCTTGTGCTTCTTACTGTGATTAATAAGTTGTGAATGCACTTCAGACCACTAGTAAAATAAGACACTTTCTGTTTGGAAAAAGCCAAGATCTACCAGACATAGAAACAATACCTTGAATAAAACAGAACAGAAACTAAATTGTGCCTTTCATATTAAGAGTTTTGAACATGCTGATGAAAAAACTTTGTGCTAATGAGCAGGGACAAAACTCAGGAAAATCAGAAGAATTGGGTAAAACCAGAAAGCCTGTATTAATTCTCGGAAAATTCCTGTATTGGTTTAATGGCTGAACACTCTTAGGGGAATACATGTATCGATCCCTTTTCTAGTCCCTGCAATGTCCTCTACTGTAATTAGTTCCCTTTTTGTCTAACAGAGCCTGAAAAGCAGATCCAAAATGGAGCTCAGGGTCTTGCATCTGAATCATGCTATATGCTGCTGGAAAACAAAATTTAAAAACCCCTCAGACATGAGAATATTTAAATCAAATTAACAACTCTATTTTGATTGTTTTTAAAAATCTTTGTGATTGCATAAATTATCTTTTTGTTTAATAGAATGTAATTTGTTACACATAAGCAAAACCCTCTGAACAGCATTGTCTTTAGCAGAGAACAGACACTGATAATGAGGCAGAAAATTATGTAAGCACCCAAAACATTGATTATTGCCTAAGCTGTCTTTTAAACTGCTTATGAAAGTAGCGGGTAGTCTGTAGCCAAATCCTTCACGTGCCCCATCAGAATTAAGGAGGGCACTTTTCTTGCTCTGAGCTTTCTAAGATCTTAATACCACAAACATTCAGAAGTTGGTTCTTAAGACAGCCCCAAGTGCCTGGAATGATTCTCACAGTTTTCCCTGTGTGATGATTTGGCAGATCTGTTGTTTTATAATCCAGGGTTTCAGCTGGCACTACAAATCAATGCAAAAAAAATAAATAATTATAATGAACTTTCTTAAAGGATGTGAATTCATTGTTCCTTGACAACTTTTGGGTTAAAAATCAATTGTAAAACCTTAGAAACTGAAGAAAAGCAGATCAGGCAAGCTGAAGCCTACAAAAAGTTTTCTTAAAAAGCTTTTCTGCAGGGTGTGGTGGCTTGGGAGTGGCAAATTCCCAGACATAGCAAAATGAAGCCATATGTGAGTTAGGTGAAATATAAACCTGGAAAGACACAGTGTCAGCTCTGAGGCGGAGAAAGAATTAGGTGGTTAAGCTTTCCAAGGGAAATCTGAAGCTTGGATTTACATTTAAGGAGAGGTAAAGTTAGACGAAATAGCTAACCTAAGGAGTTTTGCAGTTTTGAAGTCCTGAGACTCAGGGGAAAGACCCTGGGAGACAGAGACCCAAAAGAGCACTCATGCTGCAATGGGAGGAACACCTCTAAGAAATTGATGATAGGGGCATGTTTAGTGCCTATGTGCTTAAGAAGCAGCAAGAGCTAGCTCAACTTGCAAAAAGCTGGAGACCACGTTTCCTTGAGCATCCTTGGAGCTTGGGGGTCAGGAACAGGTAGGGGGTTCAGTTGTGGGGGAGCCAGCCAGCAGTACCATAATCAGGGCTGGAGGATGGCATCCATCCTGTCAGGATTGTGGGGACCTGACACAGGGAAAAATGGTAAAGAAATAGACCCACAGACATAACAGTGAACGTTGAAGATACAACCATGGTCTAAGCAGTTCCAGCTGTGTGAATGCAATACCAGGATGGCCACCAGCCACCCCAGTCACACCTAGGATACCCTCAGTCCTTGCTCTTTACATCCATGGGACAGATGTTCAAATGCACGGCTGAGAGGGCAGCCACAGGCATTCTGTAACAGCAGGTAAATTCAGAAGTAACCATATGACAACTGTCTCTATGAAAGTCACATTTTCCACACTGCTGGGGATTTTAGATTTGAGACTCCCACTGACTCTAAAAGAGAAATAAATGGATCTTGTTTTGTTTTCTGCAAACACTGCATTTTCCACAGCCATTTCACGGGACAGGCTAGTGGCCTCCCTCAGGTATCCATTTCTTACATAGTCAGGGGATTTTCTGCAAACAGGGCTGTGAGACATGAATGGGTATAAAGTGGACCCTTGCCTTTTACAGCAACAGGTGTCACTGGAGGTCTAGTTGATGGCCACCTTTTAGGCCTTCAAGTAGTTTTAATGAGCATAATTAGATCCTATAATTTATGAGAGCTGCTGTATGCTATGTCTGTATGAAACAGAAACACAGAGTTCTGGGGTGTTTGCTCTGAGTAGCCTCCCAGGAAAATTTTATTTGAAGTAATTTGCAGGGTGGGCTATTGTGCTTCGAGGAGGGTATGAAGAAGTGAATATTCCTGTTTTGGACAAATGTAGACCAGTAGACTTCTGAAAGAGCTATGATAACTTAGAATAAGGTTTTCTTTTAATGCTTTATTCTTCTATTTTACTAGTCACCATGCTGATTTTGATCATGATAGAAAATATCTTACCCTACACAAGGTACATCCCCATGTACAGCCTCATCCACTTTTTTGGGAGTCTGCCTGGGTGCCAAGATCCACTTGTAGCTTGAATGACAGAAATAATTGGTAAATGGTACATACGTACTAAGTTAAGCTGATTTAATATTTCACACGTAGTTTTCATGGCAAATTTGGCATCTTTTTCTTCTCACCTAATATTTATGGAAAGATTGTAATAATTTGTTACCTAGATGATCATGTACACTTTCTGCATGCAGCCCAGCGGACATGACCAGAGAGGTGTTGGTCAATTGTGTACAAGATGAGAGTAGCATTATATGATTGCTGCTCCCTGAGACTCACATCCAGATCCCAGCAGTTCTCTTCCCAGTTTATTGTGCTGTAGTTAGAACTAAGCTTACATTGAGCACTCATGGGAAAAACTTTAAGCATTTTAAAAATATGGATGGGAATGAATTTGTTAGAATAAATTGGTGTTGAAAATCATCACAAAGATGATGTCAGCAAGAAGGAGGGAACTCATCAGAGTGACTCTCTGTGTGTGTTCACACAAATTTATCCCGTTGCATCCACACAGCTTCAGGTAAAGATCTTTTAGCTGATAACCAGGTTTTTTATATTTAGCATTTGAATGTAAGGACTGCCCTTCTCTGAAATACCTTTCCTGTTTCACATGTTTTTATTTCAGAAGATACCTTCTCCTGTTTTGGGTGAATGGTAAACCTCTGTTCTAAGAAAAAAGTATTGGTATTGTAAAAGAGAAGAATAGGTCTGCAACTATACTGATCCTTGAGGAAATTTGGAAAACATACACTTGATAACACTGCAACTTAATTTCTGTAAGACTGACATATGTGAGGATTCTCAGGAGTACAGCAAGGGGAATTTTTTTTCTTCAGGAATTCAGAAATTAAACTGAAAGGGCAGACTACTTAGTAACACATCCTGTTGAGAAAAATGCCTTAGAGTGTTGACAGATTGTAAGTACTAAGTTTTGCAACATTTGACTGAATTTTGCAGTGAGTTTATTAAAGTGATTTAGTGCAGTGCAAGCAAGTGCAATATGTGCTCCACCCATTTTGATTAAAACAAGGCAGAGCACTGGGAAGTTGCCAGGAAAAAAAAAAATTAGTAATCCATTCATATCTTTTTTGGAAATTTTCTACAAATACTTGCCTGCTTCATGAATGATGGGACATGCTGAGAACAAAAAGATAAATAGTAATTGAGCAGGCAGCATAAAAAAACTCTCCTTGTTTGTATTTAGGATTTCACAGTATGAGTATGTGGGAATAGCTGCTGACAAATATTCCCCTGGGGAGTTAGATCCAGCACTGTTGTATTAGGTCAGCTAAGCAGGGAGACTGTTGTATGTCCATGTAAGGGTCTAGCAGGGCAAGCAATGGCAAATTCTTCTTTGCCAAATCAACTCGGCTGACTTTAGTGAAGATTGCAACGTAATGGCATGAAAAATCCCCTCTGGCTGTACCAGTAAATAACAAAATGGAAAATGAAACCCTCTTAAGAGCAACCTGATTGTGTTTCAGCTAACTGGATGATTTACTGGGTAGAGGTTAGAGGCTTTGTCAGTAGCTCAGTTAACAGACCTGATGCATGAGTATCCGCTGGAATCACCAAGGCTAAAGTGGGCCTGCTGCAAAGAATGAGCAGTTAAGAGAGAGCGTTCAGGCTGCAGCTATATGACAAGTGGCTTCTTAGAGCTAAATCACATACTATTAGTTCTGACCTACAATCTTTTGCCTTGTCAGCTCCTGGCAGAGTATCTTGATCTTGTTCTACCTATCTCTGACAAACACCCTAGCTTCCTAGCCCTATTTTCCTTTGGCAACCCATATAAACTTTGATATGTCAATAGAATATTTTTTCATTGAGTGCTTATGAGAGATAAAAGCAGGTTTTTAGCTGAGCAAACAGTGCCCCACTTGGTTCTAAAGATTTCTCTGTATCGACGTTCTTGCCATTTGACAAGAAGAAATATCAACCTGTGAGGATTTTGACACACATCACACTGCATACTTCTGGTTGTTACCCATTTAAGATGTACAAAAGCCTATTGAAAGGATGTTTTTATTAAGTGTAGAAAACATCATCCTTCTGCAATATCACTGTGGCTTGCAATACAATCAGGGTTTAAATTTGTTTTTGTTATGGCTTTACATTGCCACTCGTTGCAGGGAAAATTTTATGAAACTGTCAGCCTCCAGAACTGTCAAGGGAGCCAGGCTGAGGCTATAACAACGCATATATATTCCAACAGGGTGCTTCAGAGACAGAATAGCTGGCTTGTGCAACATCTTGATGAAACTCAGCTGCTAAGCCTGCCTTGATGGCCCAGGAAAAACTGGTTTTGTGGGGGAAATGTGAAAGTGGCAAACACTTAGTACTGGGGCCCATGCAGCACTAGTTCAGACCAGGGGCAGACTCAAGGTAAGAAGCCGTGATTAAAAGCTGGATTTTTTTTTTTTTTTTGATACTACACTGTATTGATGCAGTTATATTCTTTCACTTAACTGCTACCACTACATCAGAGATCATTAGGACATTAATTTACCAGCAAGTGCATGGAGCTATCTGGAGTTCATTTAGGTTGTATACACTTGCCAGAGTGGCTTTTTAAAAACTTCTCAAGGCACAGTCCACTGCTTATTTCTGCATGTGTGAGAAAATAAGCCTATTTATAGCACATTGGTTATTCTGGAATAGCTCTTGTGTACATCTCCTTGTCTTTCTTTAATACGTCCCTGTAACAAAAGCAAAGTCACAGAGCTGGGTGCTTGTTTTGCAGACAGTATTTTGAACAAGCTTACAGCACAAGAGTTTGAGCTGCTTGTTTGTCAAGTTGTGTCACACCATAAGGTTTATCTAATATCCTTCCTTTGACAACACTTTACTGCCTGACCTTAGGCAAGTCATCAGATCCTCCACTGATGAGATTACCTAACCATTCTTGACACCTGAAATTTGTGAAGAGTTCTTCAGAAGTGAAAGCACTTACTGGTATTAACTGGTGTGTATACACCAATGAGAAACATGTGTCATGATCTAGCTATGGCTAGATTCTATAATATTTATTCATCCTAATTAGCCTCTAAACCGGAATGGTCCATTGTTTCCAGTACTCCGAAAGACTGATAGAATATGCTAATTTATGTTGGAAATAGGCATTTTAAGAAAGCTAAATATTCTCATGAAAGACAATGAAGTTCATATCCCAAGTCACTTACTACAAGCCTACAAATACAGAAATGTTTATGCAGTGTAATAGTAATGTGTAAATGCAACAAAGATGTTACTTAGGGTTGAAAATACCATACGTCTCTAAACATAGGCAAAATGTAGGTTTTGTATGCTTTTGCTCATGAGATTTGGAGGTCATGTGCTATATTTTGTTCTATAGAGTGACTTTCTTTACTTTTCCTTTTCTCACGCATAATATTTTATGTATTTTTTTTTTCTAAACATAGGGTGTTGGACTCCAGACATAACTGTAAAAAATCTGTCAGCTCAGTTCAAGTCAGATAATGCCCTTAGCTACTTGTATTTTCCAGTATGTCACAAATGACCACTCATTTCTTGACAGAGGTGTCTGAATCAGAATACGCCCAGCTTCCTGCTGGTAGCAATTAAAATTATCCACCACCCATGGGTAGATTTGAATTAAAGTACCACCAGAAAAATTACTCTTTTAGCCAGCTAGCTCATGCATCAATAGCAAGGTATAAGCAGAGGTGGAACTAGAAGGTGAACTGCATGCTATAAAAGAGTGAATGAGGAAAAAGGAAAAGAATTCTAAGCTCAATGCTACATGAATAATGGAGAAGTATTGCCACTGACATAAGAACAGGCTAGTGCAATGCTGGCAGAAAACTGACATGGATGACAATGACGGCTGTAACATCTGGGAAAAGAAATGGAAAGGCCAGGTAAAGCACTGGGGATGCCAGCAAGGTAATTCCTAATTCTGAGAACAGCAAGGATCCTCCAAGTAGTGGTGAAGGCATCATTTGCAACTGACACAGATTTCAAGACAGGACATATCTAAAGGTCCTGTGCTGCCCTTAGCTGATTTCAGTAAGTTTCATGAGTGCACATAATGGCAAATGGTTATAAATGGTCATGAAAATATATTTTTAAATATTCTGTTACAACTCAGTGTTTAGACATGACAGAAACAGAAGATGAGCAATTCATATAATTCCAGCTCTTGAGTGTTCTAGACTGATTTGTGGTCCCTCAACTGGTCCTGCAGCACTTTCTCTCTGCCTGCAGAGAACAGGATTGGAGAGCTTCACCTCATGCCATATTACACTAAAGCAAGATCACAGATTTACATCATAGAGTCATAAAATGGTTTGGATTGGAAGCGACCTTAAAAACCATTCAGTTCCAACCCCTCTTGTGGACAGAGATACATTTAACTAGACTAGGTTGCTCAGAACCCCATTCAACAAGAAATTTTGCTTGCCTATTGCTGAAATCCCTAAAAAAACATTGGTATTAGAGCATGATCTTACCCTATGGAAGAGCACGAGGACTGTGCTCTGCCAATGCAATTTGATCCTACTTTTACCTCTCCAAAGCTGAGCATATTTTTCTTCATCTATTTAGATGGTTCAGGGTCAAATTAAAAAGGAAAAATATCTGTTCAAATTATTTTTATCAAAGCAATCCTCCTGGAAACTGCAGGACCTTCAAAGCTATTTATGGCAGAATAAAATACAGTGAAGGAAATGTTATTAAAAGTTGGCATGAACTTTTAATCATGCACAGCATTTTATTGCCTTGCATATTCTTCCCCAGTAAAATTTATGCCTCTAAGTAAACACGTATGTTCTGCAGAGACCATAATAAAACAATTCTATTCCAAGACTGGTGTCAATGCTACTTTTAAGGGGAACTAAACAAATGCAAAAAAAAAGAAAAAAAAAAATCCAGGTAATACCTGGGCCGAACTTAAGATATTTGATGTGTATCTAGACATCTATACTTCAATGCATTTTAAAAACTCCAAACATATTTCTGCGTGTCCTAGCTCCTCATGCCCACCGGCATCTGCATTTGGATGCTGTAATCCAAACACTCCTATTCCTTCAACAGTCAGGAGGAAGAGAGGGATTAATAGTATGCTATTGATTTATCTCCTTTTTACATTTGCTGTAAGGTGAAATGCAAACAGCATGCCTTGGCTGGGTACCTGGGATTTATATTGGTAAAATTAAATTCAGTAAATCTTGATTTTGATGTCTGATAGTACAAAGTTTTGCACTACATTCATAGAAAGATGGTAAATGAAGAAAAGTATAGTTTTCAATTATTAGTAGTACTTCTAAAATAAGAAATTCTTCATGATATTATTATTATTTATTATATTGTATTATTATATGTGTTTTTCTGTTTGCTAATATATTCTACCAGAAAACTTCTGGAGTGCTTGAAGGTAAAGATCATGGGTCTTGACCCATTTTCATATTTGGAAAACTCATCTATAATGGTAGAACAACATGAAAAAAAACTTAGGCACTCATCTCTAAAAGATTTGGTTGGTTACAATTTTAACTGGTCTCATATTTCATCATCCAGTTTCCTTACCTGGACTTTTACAAGGATGAAAAGAAGTTAATTACATAATGGTTTCATAAGTATCTGACATGAAAAATTATAGATGCAAGACTACTATTTTATGGTTATTTATTACCATCACTTTGAGTTGTAAGCATAAAAAATGCTTCGTCTCTCTGTAATCTATCTTCCAAGTTATGCTCAAGAATGCAGTGATCAAAAAGCTGTGCACAGCATTGCAATTACAGTTGTGATTTTCCAAGAAAAACTTCAAGGCAGTTTGGATAATCACTTTGACTGAATTAAAATCTGGAAAAATGAGGAAAAATCTCTCTCCCCATTCCTAAACATGGCATTCCTGTGACTCATCCACACCGAACTCGCTTGCTGCCAGTGTGTACTTGTGCCAGACAACCACAGATAATGGGACAAAGACTGAAGAGATAGCTCTGGAAAGGTTTGATTATCCAGTCCATGGGGTGTGCACCAAATCCCACATAGGTTAGGAAGTGATGGGCTGATGAGATCTGGTTTGCCGTGGCTCTGTGCCTCATGAGACCCAACTGAAGCTGAGGGATCGAGGCCTGAGTTCACTCCTGCCCAGCTCACCATAACCACTACACAAAGACAGCAATATCTCACAGGTTTGGGAGTCAGGAACCTGTGCTTCAAGACTACAGAAACCTATGATGTCTTTCTCTTTATGGAATGCAGAAGACTTAACTAGAAAACCAAGCTACAAACATCTAAGCATCAGGCATATCCCATTATTTAAATTCACCGAGCTAAGCAATCCTTAGCAATGCTAATATAAGAAGGGTAACAAAGCTGGTGGCAATCCAAAGCTGAGTATACTTTGAACCTCTCCATTAGACTCTAAAGTCACAAACACTTACGGTTTTTAAGGCTCCAGTGGCACAACATGCTTAATGCTGTCATCCTATACCCAGACTGGCATCAGAAGAAAAAAAATCTCACCTTAATGATTTGCTTTCCTTTTCATAGTTCTGCTCTCTAATGCAGCAACGAGAAAGAGAAATTATAAGAATTTAGCAATTTTCTTAATTGTCTTTTTCTATTGGGATCTGAAAAAAAGTTTTATCCAGATTGTGTAACAATTCAGGAAGTGCCTAGCTATGAGTGAATGCTAAAAGAAGTCCTGTTACATGCTCATGGATAAATCTATGGCACTAACATTATGACCCAAATATACCCTTGAAGAATTAACTCCAACAAATTATAAGCTCTATAGTGAAACTGTAGTTAGGAGGCAATATGGATCCAATACAGAAAACAAAGTGTAACAAAGCTAACCTCTTAACACAGATTTATAGTAGAGTGTCCTGCTGTTTGCTGGTGAAATAAAAATTGCAAATGAGGTCCAAAATTCATTTACTCATATCCATTAGTAAATGGTATTGCTAAACATACTCATTTACATGGAGGAAGGAGATTTCTGCTAATTTTTGTATCTTGAGATACATGTTTCTTGTCAGGCAAAGCAGCCAACATCATGAACTGTAGAGAAGTAATGGGTGTGTTACTATTTCTATTAATGGAGCACTGCAGTGAGCAGAACTCATCTTGTTCCACCTGCGGGAAGTGGTGTTGTGAGTTAACAGGAGACAGATTATGAGCCAAACTGTAATCAGCTACATTAGCTCAACCCTACTGATTTCAATGAGGCTTAACAGGTGTAAATGATGACAGACTTGCCCCTACCTAAGAGTTCTTCATGTCAGATAGAACAAGAATGAAAAGTCTTTAGAAATTTCTCTTATTCTCTTGGTAAATTTTTTAAAGTGTATGTGTACAAGACTGCTATTAAAAGCAGCAGTGTGGCTATTATTGTGAGATAATATTGTCACAATACTTACTAAATAAGGAAGTACAGATGACTGCCTGTATTCTGGAATTAAAAGGCAAGGTCTTGAAAATTTGGATTGAAACTTTGGATTATGGGGCAAGAAAAACTGGACAAAATTCTGTCATTGGCTGTTCAGTTTATGAGAACATTAAAAAAATATTTCCCATAAAAAAACCCCCAAATATATTTCTTGCTTTTTCCAAGGAAACAAATTCTGTGCTTTGCAAAGTTAAAACTTCTGCCTGCAAGTGGGATGTAGAAGCTGAATGTCAAAGGGTAAATTCCATGAGAGATGACAAGTGCTGATGGGCTTGAATTTGCACAATCAGCAGCATTCAGCCTCCCTAGGGGAGGTAACATGGGGGGTTAAGGGAAAGAGGGAGAGAAAACGAGTTCAGGCTGTCATCTCAGGAGGAAATACTGGAAAAAATATGTTCAGAATTCAGAGTTTGTTAATGAAATTAGCTGAAACGCCTTAAAATATTTTTGGTGGGTTTGTTAATGAGGACGGGAACAGTCTTTTCAAGTTCTTATTTTGCAAAAAGAGGAGCTGGGTGTGGTGGGTTACAGGGAGAGTTATTGTCTACCCATTTTTTTCTTTCTTTGTTTTAGAAAAACAGGCCTTAAGGAATGTCAATAAAAAATATTGATGAAGTAGGAAAAAGCAGGATGTGATTTTTCATGGGGTTAAGCATCTACTTGAAAATGAAGCAGGACACAGCTGGCTGTTATATCTCCTGTGCTATATGAATGACACAAGAAGAGAATCTGCTAAGAGCTTGTATCATGTGAATTTGAGGTTTAAGAACTATCCCTGAATATCTTTTGAACTAAAGGTATATCTACATGATAGAAATACCCTCAAGACGAGGTGGTAATGAATTTCAAGTATGGTTATGAAGCAGTGCACATTATAGCATATGGAAAAAAGGTAACTGCAGTTCAGCTCCCTGAGAGCAGTTGTGGGGTCCCCTTTAGAAACATATCCAGGTTCCCTCAAATTAGTCTAAAATATCAGATTGACACATACTTGTATGTATATGGCTGCATATACTTAAACATGTACACACACACCTCCCCACACACAAAGGATATCTGCAACAAAAGCAGAAGATAAACATAAATAACCCTACCAGAACAATGAATTGCTTAGGCTGCTTTTACCTCTGCTTCTATGCAGTCTGGGAGCACAACACATGAAGTTGCTTTAAATATGAATATAATTTCTCTACCATGCTATTTTTCTCCAGAAAGTGCCTTCAGATCAGGCAAAGTAGATGTGATACAGGTATAAGGTAAAAACTAGTATCCGTGTCTGTATGGATACCCAACCGAAGTTCAGAGGCAGGGAAGACCAATCTTATTAAAGGAGAAAGGACTGTGAATATGTTACAAAAGAAACGAAGCCACAGGCAGTGCTGCAGTGTTCTGCAGAAACCAGCTTTTACAGGGACAGATACTATCTTCCAGCAGAGTTTTAGAGTGTTTTCCCTACTTCCAGAGGTTTTTAATGCGGCAGCTAACAATCTAGTTACCATCAGGCAGGGCCCAGACACCTCTCAGGTCTAGCTGAGACCAGTGCTTGGAGACTTCCCGCAGCTCATTACACTGTAATGGAAGCTGGAAGCCTCTGATTCCCCTGAGGCTTCTCAGTGAGGCAACTGGTGTACATTCATTACCTTTTTGTCACTATGCACCTTTGGACTGGTGTGGATGTAATCTTGCTCTCAGCTTGGTTCAGACAACTGGTGTCCTCTGTGCTTCAAAGGCAGCCTGGAGCTGATTTTCCTCAGACCTATAACCAGAACTGCTTTCAGGTGGTATTGTCCTGTCCCCCACTGGGACAACACTGTCGGATCAGACTCTGACACGAGTGACAACTGAAAAGAAAGCAGTCTCAATAGAGAAAGACATAATCATAAGGCTTGCACAATATTAGTTTCCTGGCCTATTCTGTGAGGGGGAAATGGGCCAAAATGGAAAGATGAGAATTCTTCGTTCTCAAAAACACTAGGTACAGGGAATCAAGAGGAGGCTCTCATTTTTATTATTTGGAAGTGGGGTGAAACAAATATTCCATAGCGTGGAAATTACTGGCTGCTACTCAACAATTTAAGGTTATATCAGTGTTATTAGCTTGCCACAAAATTGAGGGAATTGAGTTATAGTTGTAAAAACATCAGCTTGATGTTGTCTTGACAGAGGAATTTCTACCAAGGCTGTTGCTTGGTGCCTCTTTGAAACCCATTCTTATATGAGTGAGCAGAAGAATGAAGATAATATGGACAAGAAACGCTGAAAAAGGGATCATCTTCAACACAGAATTATTTTAAATTACCATTTTTATTATCCTCTAAATATAGGAGAAAATATGCTTTAGTTATAAAGGGATTGTGGCTAAATACAACTTCTAGACAATATATTGCATTGATGATATGCATGTGGGGAGGGCAACCTTGGGTTTTGCAGAATATTTTTTAAAGATATCAAGAGAACTGTTTAATAAAATAAATCCAGGTATTGCTATAGAGAAATAAAGAAGGGAAACATACTGGTGTTCATTTTATTGTAATTACAAGAGGAGCAGCTGAAGAAAATTAGAGAAGAGAGCTAATGTAGGGAATATATCCATAAAGAATCTTACATTGGCCGGTCTTGAAGATGTCAGACTACCTGTGTGGTGCCCTAGAAGCACAAAAAAACCATGGAAGTGTATTTTATCGTGGAAATTTTCACAGAATATATGTGTGAGTGTAGCAGTCTGGCAGCTCTGCGAGGTACATTCCTCCATTTATTCAAGGAGAATGCAGAGCATAGGACTGTTGTGATTAATGTTTATAAATGTCCAGACAGATGGAAGGGCAGGTAAGAGCAGTGAATCTGCCCAGCTGCAAGTCAGGCAGAGCAAGCAGGAACTAAACACTTAATGTGGCGTAGTAAGCTGGTAAAATCAACAGTATTGAAGAATTAATACTTCTGTAATACAGAATAAGCGTGACTAGAAAGTATTTTTATGATGATAACATAAAAAAATGTGTATTTCTTGCATTTCAGAAGATATGAATTTTATTAAACAGCCTGTTCTTGAGACTTATTGGTGGAAGTCAAAGCCACTTGCATATATGCCCAAAATGGGGATTCAGTAATTGAATTCTCAGTTCAATCATTGAAATCATATCTAGAAAACCACTAAAGAAATATGGCCTCAGTCTTTCTTGCTGGAATATACCAACTGTCATATATCAAAACCTGGAAAATGACATTTTTATATTAATAGGGAGAAATACTTCTCTCTTAAATCAATGACTAAACTCACATTATTTACAAGTCCCACACATAAGCAAATGAAAAATGGATTTTTTTGTTGGACTCTTTCTGTACAAAAAGCAACACTGTTATTCTTGCATAGGCTTACATTTTAATTCACCACTGTTTTTATAATTTTTATTGATAGGAATGAGATTTTCTAGGGTAGTACAAATGTCACATAAAGTCACATAGGCATTATGACAGTCCAGGGAGTTGTATCCTGTATTTCTTAATTTCTTTGAGATACTCCTCTGATTTCCTGGCATGTATGCTCATGTGTGAAGGCTCCAGTGCAGCTCTTGAATGAGATGATGTTGTCTGGAACATAAAGCAAGTCCAAAAAGCTACTGGTGTTTCCCTCTGGGGTGGTAAACACAACATGATATGAGTTATTTGTAAGGAAGGGTAACACTGCTAATAATGCTTTAGAGACAGGATAGGTGAGGGTACTGTAGGCACGAAGTCATGATAGGATTAGAACCCTCTGACCTGCCTATACAGTAATTAAGAAGAATTCTTAGGAAGTTCTTGTTGACAAAAATAAATGAAACACCCATCTACCTAAAAAATGAACTTACATGGCATTTGTTTGAATTGCCAGTACCTCTTCTTTCAACTTTAAAGCAGTGTGTGGTTTGATGCTGCACAGAGGCTACTAAGGGGCAGGAAATATAATCAATCAGTACAAACTGAGGAAGATCCTTTAATCTAGTGGACAATGGGTTCTGGGTCTATTTACTGCCAGGAGAAACCTGGAATGGCACCAGTTTCCGTTCTGTCAAAGAGGGAAAGTGCACTGCAGAAAATGAGAGTTTCATTAACTGTTTCCCTCCCTTTCACCCAGAGGAAAAGACCCTAGACTAGTCATTTTAAAGGAGGAGGTTATTGGGAATTCAAAATTTCAAATGATATGTGCTGTGTTGATCCTTGCTGAATGCGAAGATCCGTGAACAGAGACACATTTGTCTGCAATAACATGGTGAAGAAGGTCTGAAAAATATTCACCTATTTATAAGAATTTTTTTTCTGCTCAGAAGGCCGCCACTTCACCATGTACCTCTACTAATAGCAGAAGGCAATACTTGTGAAAAAATCCTCATATCCACTCCCTGTCATCCCAGAGCTACTTGTGAAGAGACATTTTCCGAACTCAGCACAGCTGAGTTTTCTGTACATAAAATATCTGCAAGATATTTTTTTGAAGGGGGGGGGTGGGGTTAGATGTGGTATGCTAGGTTTCCTCAGACCTTCTTAAGAAACAGAAAGAAAGTCTAGGGAACTGTAAAAATAGGCTCTGAAGCTGGATTTTGAACCAGCAGGGAAGAACATCTGAGTTTAATGAGGGTTTGCTTGACATCAGCAGGATTGTTGGAAAGCCATAGTACACAGGATTAGACCTCAAAATTAATGATGCAATGAAAAGGAAAAATGCATAATTTTAGGGAAGATCATTTTGATGATTGATTTTATAATTATTCATGGCACCTAATGTGAATTATCTGGATATTTTTCTTGATGGCATTTATTAATGCATTAAATTTTAAACTGTGCTCTGGAAGACAGTATAATACAGGCAGGAAACAGAGAGGTCAAAATCTTTCAAAAGAGGCTGAAAAATAAGGATGCTTCATGCAATTAAATGGTACATACAGAATCCAGCTTCTGCTACGTCACTGTTTTAAGCCTTCTCCCCTAGTACGGGGCTGCTGCAACAATTTAGGATTGAGCTGTTATAGCAGATATATTTTGTTATATAATCAATCAATCAATGAAACATTAAAAAAAAAAATACATTCCAATTGCAAGTTCCAAAGGAAAATTAGTTAAGTCAGCTTGAAATCTCCTTGTGCTGTATTCATGGCTGCTTTGCTTATACAGTGCTTCAGGGATCCCAAATTTGAGAAAGCATTCCACCAGTGTCCAAACAGTTCAGACTTGCTTCCTTCCAACACTCAGTACAGATTCCATTCCTTCTGAAGCTGTAGGACTTAAGTTCTGATTTTATCATGGTCAGAGTGATGCCTTGGGCAGGCTGACCTGAAAGAGAGACTGGACAGAGCTAGAGAATAAAGTAGGTATTTATTGAAAGGCCTTTAGGGTACACCTTGGGTAGGACAAGAGCCTGCCCAGGGCTACACCCAAGGTGGACCCAAAATGATCACAAAATGGATGACCAGTCAACAGGTTTCATACTTTTGTAAGTTTTGGTCCGTTTACATATTGGAGTTTAATTTTCCAATTACAGTTTGTGGGGGTCTCATCCCTCCTGTTTGTCCCTTCGGTCCACCGTTGTTTATGCTTTGGGGCCTGAAAGTTGTCCTTGGTCTTCAGCAGGAAAAGGATTTGTTTTGTCTACCTACTCTGTAAAGAGAGCTTACTAGCACTTAATATGAGGCTCAGAACTGCACCCCCAGGCAGCACAGAATCTGAAAAACATGAAAGCTAAAATGTAAGGCATCAAGAGCAGATACTTGCACCCAACCCAAAACCTAGGTAGTTTTCCCACATGAAGCTGGGTTTGCTACTCATTACACCATAAGAGATCAAAATCATTCATAGTGTGAATGAACTTGATGATTCTGAGGTCAGAGGGTTTGGCCTGATAACAATTTAGTGGATGCTGTCAATTTTTTTAGTGCAGAGACCTTATCTGACCCTTTGCTGTAAGGGAGCTATAGCAACTTTAGGACCTAGGGCAATCAGTTTCCTTACATGACCAATAGTGGGAAACATGGTCTATCAGTTTAGTGTGGTGACTGAACTGGTGTGTAGAAGACTAGTGTGGTCTTCTGTACTCCAGTTCCACTTTATCTCCTAATAGCATTTTATCTTCAAGCAGTAGAGGATTTGGAAACTCTGAATACTAAGGACAATACATTTGATGTTAAGGGGTTTTCATTTCCATATTGCTCAGTGGAACAATATGAAAACCTCTACATCAGGTGAATGTGATGATTTGTATGCTATCCCATAGAAAAAGGAGGTTAATAAGACAAATCCCACTTAGAAGTCCAGAGATTTCCACAGGCTAAAGCTTTGTGAAATGTAATGCAATCTCATTAATCTTTATGATTTTATGGATGTTCCAAAAATGCAATGTTTTCAATAGCAAAATGTGTGATTTTCTTCAACATATCCCTGATGTTAAACACAGCACTGTTTGCTCCATGACAGCAGCACTGGCAGGACAGCTTTTGCAGGAACAGTCTGATTTGGCTGAGATTTATGTTCAGAAAAGCCTGTTCCTGCTGCAGCCAGGTACTTGAAAACTTTCTTTACAATATCTGACTAGCTGAATTCAGAAGAGGCTCTTGCTCTTTCCTTTGTGAAAGGGTATGAGGAGTAAAGCCCTGAAAAACCTCTCAAAGATTTTAAGTCCCCTGCAAAAACCACAGAAAAATTGGGATTTCTTCTTCACAATAGCAAATAGCTGATCTCTTCTACTAAATAACAGTAAATAGCGTGCAGTTTGGGTAGACATTTGGACTGTTACTTGGGAAGAGTCTGGGAGATCTACATAGCTGCAGAGTAATAAGCCAACAATCCAAATTCAAGTCAAAGCACATTTTGCCACATGACCCAGCTGCTTTAAACGCAGCAATCTCCCTATAAAGATTGAGTAACAGCATGTAATTTTTGCATTGGCTCAGTGCTTCAGCTGTGTATGA
This sequence comes from Cettia cetti, assembly GCA_013401135.1. Taxonomy (NCBI): domain Eukaryota; kingdom Metazoa; phylum Chordata; class Aves; order Passeriformes; family Sylviidae; genus Cettia; species Cettia cetti. Next base: position 15,641 of record VZUI01087790.1, on the reverse strand, counting down.
CACCAGTACCGCTGCATGAGCAAACATGCTTCCCTTTGAAATCCCTGTGGAAGTGTGTGAGGGAGGAGTGAACTTGCTACTTACAAACCCATGGTTCACCCAGCTGCTCTTTCCTTACTCTCCAGTCTGATCCAGCACCCAAGGCAGCCAGTGGTATCCAGGGCCAGAGTTTGCTGTTTTTTCTAGGGTTTACAGGAAAGCACATAGGGGAGGACACTGCCTCTCCCTAGCAGTTTTCAAAGGGTTCCTGGAGCAGCTGCACGCACCCAGCTCTGTGGGAGGCTGGAAGAGGCCTGAGAATGATCTCAGAGCAGTATGGTTGGACAGCTATGTGCTCTGTCTGTGTGCATGCCAGCAGAGGTGTAGCAAGGCACACAAGATGGGAGCAGCCTGTTTCCTCTGGCTATGGATTTGCTGGCTGCAGCAAGGACTCCTGAGCAGGGCCTGAGGCAGCAAGTCTGGCTCAGGCTCAGGTGTCTGCTCTCACAGGAGCATTCTTACCTTTCCTGCTGCAGAGAAAGCTGCATTCACATGCAGGACAGATTAAATGCCTTCCAAAATACTCTTCCAGTCATCACTGCCTAGGGAGGATTTCCTACAAAGTTCTCAGGCTTTTGAATCTCTGTTTAGTTACAACCTGCCTGTCATTTCAAGAGGCCCTGGACTGGCAGCATCCAACCAGTGAAATGGCTGCCCAGTGACCCAAGCGAGATCATCAGCACTAAATGTACATGATTTCAAGTCTCCTGTGCTACATTTCTTCAAGTGTGTGTCATTACTCTTCTTTCTGCCCACGCTAAAAAGGAAGAGTGGTTTAAAGATTCTCACTTCAGCTGTTTATTAGCTGAGTTAACACAAACATTTCATTTTGAGTGCTTGAGCAAAGTTTATGGTTTCTCTTCCAGGAAGGCTGACCTGAAACCTCTCTAACAGCACTCTTGAGGAAGAGCACAGAAATGTTCTTAATAAAATCAATCTCAGATAGCTATTAACAATCACAATCTTTATGGCAATAGAAACCAACATACAAACCTCATTATAACACTTTCTAGCCCTCTGTGTGTAATGCAATACTGTGTAGCTGGCTTAGAATTGAAATTTCTTTTGATAGTGGTATTACAATAGCAAAAAGTACACAGGGAGGTATTAACCTTGGCACTGCCCACAGCCTCAGCTGACCTAAAAATTAGAGATCAAGTTCAGATCTGTGTTTTACTGTGTCACAAGGTAGAGTGCTGTTCCTTGTTTGTAGATCAAAAGATTGAGTTCACAGTTGTTCTGCACTTGATGGATGTTCTTTTTGGTAAGAGAGATGCTAAAATCATGGTTCCTCAGAACCTTAACTTGTATTCTAGTTAGTAAGACCATAAGCAAAACTTCAAAACTTTCTGACCCCTCTTTTCTCATATTAGTTGATGGCACATGAGTCTAATCCTGTGGCCAGGACAGTCTAATAAATGTTTAAAGTGTTGGTCATGTCCATTAAGCATAAATCCATACAATGTTTCAAGTAGAGAATGACAGTCAATTTTTCAATGCTCAGAAGCCATCAGGATGTTACAACTCCTTTTTTTTTTTTTTTTTTTTTTTTTTGTTAGGTTTTATAAAGCATTCTCTAAAGAAGTGCTTTCTTCCCACAAGAAAACTACAACTTGTCCTTAGCTTGTTTCTTTTTATATATTTCATGCATCCTGTATTAAGCAAAACAGCAGTCTGGATGCCAAATTTGAAGTCATCTGCAACCCCAATATGCTGTGATTAAAAATTATAGAGATGATGTCCTAATCTAGATTTTAATAGATAGTGTGATGAGAGGTCTAATTATGTTATCAGCTTTAAATTAATTTTCATTATCTTTCTCTCTGTTAATTAACCATTTTTCTCTCCTTCCTTTTTTGCACTGAGAGTCCAGCAAGACCTAATGGGCACAAGGAAGCGGGGAGATGGGAGAATAAATGGAACACAGGTTTGTAGAAGCAACAATTTTCTTAAATAACCGAGGCTGTTAAGAAGGATGGAATTCATCTTTTGAATTAGTTACACACATTAAGAAAAAAGATTAAAAGGACTGGAGAGTGAGTGCCTTTTTGTGATCAGCCTAAACTCTATGAATCTTCCAATTTATACCTGGCATTATTGAATCCCTTCAAAATGAAACACATTTTGACATTTTAAACACATTTTAAACAGACTCTCAAGATGTGGGGCAGAGATATTTTTAAAATTTGGTGGTCATTGCTTCAGAAAAATTGGTGAAAGGAATGAAAGGAAAGCACAACACTTGTGTCATACATGTCTTAGAAACAGGTGGAGATTGGTCTATGGATTGTGACAATCTCTTTCTGACTGAAATATGTTGATGCTCAACCAAATTTCATAAAACAAAACCTGTTTTTTTAGCTGGTACAAAGGCCCTTCCTTATCCAGAATTAGTGATGAGTCTTAGGCCACACTGACCAAGAGAATTTCCAGGTGCTTAGGAGCATTTTGGCTCTGGTCCAATACTTTTGTCTTGATCCAGATCCAAGCCTCAGTGCTACAGAGGAGAGCAAAGCCCCCAGACTGAGTAGTGATGGTGATTGGAGATACTTTTTTTTATCTCTACTGACAAATGGCTAAGATTTGAAGAACAAGATTTAATTATTTTCATTGTCTTCAGTTATCTACAGTGTTAGATTGTGTTTTGAATCTGAAAAATAGGGGGTGAACAGGGAACTCTGTGATCTTGTATTCTTGTCTCCCAGTCAGATGTCCCTTCATCACAACTGTATTATTAACTAATTTAAATTTCAGTTCACTTGTTTCAATTTTTCAATTCTTTTCATATTGAAGAACTTATTAGTGCAATTAGAAAGAATAATGTTTTGTAGAAAGAAACCAGAAATCTAATACTCTAAGTGTTGCACAGATGTTGAGGAATTCTGATTAAATAAGAAGACATTCAGCTGGGTCAGTAAAGACAAGTAAGAAAACAACACTCAGTGCATAATACCTTGGCAAGAATTAAAGCACTGGCACAACTCCTCATTGCTGCAGTGGAGCTGAGATTTCAGAGCCAGTATGAATCAGGATTCAATCAGTAGCAAAAAGGATTGAGTCACTGAGACAGAGAACAGCATAATAATATATGCCTAATAGGAAACCAGAATAACAGTTTGACACTGGCCTAATTAATATCAAGTGTACATTTCTCTCTGCCTTTTCCAAGTTTAAAACAGTATAAGCCAAAATGGCATATCTGACAAAAAGTATTTGATCCAAACACAAATTCTTTGACCTCTGGATTATTCAAAGCCAGAACTCATTCTGTGACTTTGAATGGGAGGTTTTCTCTTGAAAATGCTAGGTCATTTGGTAGGAGATCTGGCTACATGGACAGAAGAAGCCTTGACTCTCACTGTCTTGTTCTCAGGCTGCCACATTTATACAGTTGATGACATACTGTTTTTCAGGGTTTCTAAGGATATTTCAAATTATTCAAGTTCATATATATTGCCATATATTCTCCTAAAATAACAACTCCCATGTCCCACATAAAACCTGAGCAATTGGCTTACTCTGGTCTAGGATTTGAGGCAGCCATCTCTGAAATTCAGTAGCACCCAGGGTGTGCAAGCAGAGGAGATGGAAAACCCATCCATGTGAGTCTGTGGTGATTTTTTTTCATAGAATCATGGAATAATTAAGGCTGGAAAAGACCTTTTAAATCATCAAATTCAACTGTGATCCAGGCTCCATCAGCCTGTTCATCATTGAACCGTGCCCTCAAGTGCCACATCCACATGTTTTTTGAAGACTTACAAGGACATGACTCCACCATTTCTCTGAGCAGTCTGTTTCTATGTGTAGTTCTGGCACAGTGAAGAAATGGCCTTTCTCAGGGCCTTTGCTGCCCAGACAAATCTCTCACAAACAGCAAAACTTATAAACTTATCACTGTTCAGCTAAATTACTGCAGTAAGTAAAAAAATGAGGATGGAAATAATGGTCAAAAAAGGTTTCTTTCCATCTCCTTGACAGAAGAAAGGTGGCCTGATAAAGGTCTTCGTTAGTGCACTACCTTTTGGTGATAAACCTTCATAACAATGTAAATAGATTTATGGTGATGATTGAAACATCAGTGAGAAAACAGAGAGGGATTTCTTTTTTCCTCAGCTAAACCAGAAGTCTAGTAAGAATTTCAAAAAAGCATTGAAAATCAGCAGAAATTAGAGTGCTGAATTAGAATGCGATGGAAAGCTCTTTTCATGTCACATGAGAGGAATGAGCAGTATTGGGACTGGGATGTTATTCACCTAAATAAAATACAACTTAGTCTAATTTACAAGGTTGACTTACAAGATAAAAATGAAACATGAGATGGGAAATGCCTGTGTGTTTTCTTATTCTACAGCAGTTGAAATACTGAGATGGATGAACATATCTGTGTTATAAGACTGAGACAAGAATGTCGTGAATAACAGATTTGGTTTTCATTTGGCTCATAACTAATTTTTTCAAGTTAAAAAGTTGTCTGATTTTGTCAATAAGAAGACCTCCCCAATAAGAAGATCATTAAATATATATTTATAAGCCACAACACTGCATTTCAGAGGTTGAAATCTAGTGGACAGCTGCAGAGTTGGAATTGTTCAGCCCAGAGAAGAGAAGGCTTTGTGGAAACCTCTTTGGAAAAGAGAGACTTTTTACTAAAGCCTATAGTGATTGTACGAGAGACAACAGTCTTAAACTGAGAGAGGGTACATTTCAATTTGACATAAGAATGTTTTTTTCATTGTAAGAGTGGTGAGAGAGAAGTTGTGGATGCCCCAGCACTGGAAGTGTTCAAGGCCAGGTTTGATGGAGCACTGAGCAACCTCATCTAGTGGAAAGGATCCCTGCCTGTGGCAACAGAACTGGACTAGGCAATATTTAAAGATTCCCTTTCAACAAAAAGCGTATGATTCTATTTTTCTATATTTTGAGCTATCACCAAAGACATTAAGTGGTGCTCAAAAGGACATACTTTCAAAAAGAAGGTTCAATATATGGATATTTATGTATATAAAAGATATATGTATATACTATATATAAAAACTAGCATGGATAGGTAAAATCATAAATACCTAACTGAATATGTTCTCAAACTAGTACAAAACACTTCAGTAAGCACCTTGGGACTGCAGTAATCCCTTTCCTGAGAGCAGCACACAGACTGGCTGTACCGACTGAATGCTGGATGAACTACTTTTCATTACTCACATCCTGCCTGTCTTGGGTAATGGAACCAAAAATGTGTATTCTATTTTATCTATTGAAAGCAGTTGGGTAAATGTTTTTTCTTTGTCTCTTGTAACTGCAGGGGGAGGGGTGTGGATGCCTTCTGATAATGGCCCAGCTGTTAAAACCGGGTGGAGTGGTATTTTTTATCTTTCACCACCATCCTCCCTCCAGGGGATATCTGCTGATAATGAGCCATTAAGGCTCACCAATCACATGACACATTACATCATCCCATTGTGAGGTGCTCCACCCAGTGGTGGTGGGCCCCGGCATTCCTACCTAGATAAAAATGGAGACTCAGGAACACCAAACATTCTGTTTTCCACTGGATGCCAGAGAAAGATCGGACCCATCCCACCAGCACTGGACCCTTTTTTTTTTCGACGGGATCATCTCTACTCCAACAGAACCACATCTGTTTCTCCAGGAGGACTGCTTCCAAACACCCTGACCAACAGGTTGTATTCCTCACCCTGTCAGGGTTTCTAGGATTTCTTGTTTGTTTGTTTGCTTGCCTTTTTTTGTACTACTACATTTGTATTTTTTAATATTCCTAGTAAAGAACTGTTACTCTTATTCCAAAATCTTTGTCTGAAAGCCCTTAATTGAAGAATTATAATAATTCGGAGGGAGGGGGTTTACATTCTCCATTCCAAGGGAGACTCCAGCTTTTCCTAGTGGATACCTGTCTTCCAAAACCAAGACACTGCCCAATGGATAAAAACTGGCATAATGAATGTTTTAATCTAACTAAGGATGTCACATATTGACTGATTGGTCAAAGCTTTTCTAGCCACTTGGGATTGCAAAACTGGGGAACGAAGTCCCATGGCAGGTTTTCTTGTGAGATTTCCAGCATAAAATTGAGGCTGAAAATAATGGGCAATTGATTTGCCAGTGTTTTTTATTCTTGTTATTTACTGTTATGATTCAACATCTCTACTGCCAATGCTTAAAATTTTGCAATGTTTAGGAAACAGAAGAGAAGACCAGCTTTTTCAGTTTGTGATGTGCATTTGTGCCTCAGAAGTAGCTCCATTTGCTGTTTCTACTTGGAGTGCTCTGCGTGAAGTTGTGCAGGAGGCAAGCACCAAACCACAGAAAACGGAGCTGTGTGTTCTCACATCAGGCTGGGTAACGGAGATAGATTGTCACAGCAGAGGGAAACAGTGGTGGGAGTATCTCTGGATAGAACAGTTTCATTAGCATGTGGCTATTTGGGGCAGGCTTTTCAAAGCAGAGGAAATTGATATCTATCAAAACAAGTAAGCGAGCACACACTCTAGTAAAGTTGAAAGGATTTAGGCTTCAAGGGACAGTGAATGTTGACTTCTGAGTAACAAAGAGAAATGTTTGAGAGAAAGCCCTACAGTAGAGTACAAGACAGAGCAAATGGTCAAAATAAACTGGTTTCCTTCTATGGGAGAGAGGATTTAACTTCAGATGTAGTCTGTTATCATATTACTAGCTCTGGCTGTGTGAAACCACAAGCACTTCTAAATAACATGTTGTCCTAATCATGGCTGCTCCCTGCCCTTGTGTTTTCCCTGTCCACATCCCAGAGCCAGGGAGACAGTAAGTGAAAACAGAACATTTCCACTGTCAGCCTTGCAGGACAGTTGTAAGAAATAAGGGGATTCTTGCACTTCTGTATGAGCACAAAAGCAATGGAGTGTTTAATCTTTTAAATACTTAATTAGGCTAGATGAGTTTCTGTTAATAAAGAAAGCCTCTCTCTCTCTCTCTCCCTCTCCTTATAGTTCTGCAGGAAATAATGGAAGCAAAGCACCACTGTGCACTCTCCATTGTGCATAGGAAGTATGAGGGACTGTCTATGCTGCTTTGATGTCTCCTTTATACAAACAGTCATGTTAATAAAGAATGTGTCCCCTTTTAACTACCCCGAAGCTGATTTCTCATCTGAAAGGTTATAAATTATTTTTAGAGGTTAATTGTTATGCAAATCTGCTCGTCATGGGGTTCCAGCACCCAGAGAAATGAGAAAACATTCCCTTCCTTGGTGACATAGGCTCATAGAGGACACCTTTTCATATCTAAAACCATTTGGAAAGGATTATGTGCCATATGTTTTCTCAAATGTATCACATACTAGATGCAAGAAAGCTATATTAACATGGTGTTAAGATTTCACAATTACAACATAATTGTATATTAATGTACCTGGTTTTTGTGTGTATATATATATATTTCACAGTATGCATTTCAAAAATAGTGCCCACTCCTGTAAATTCTACTCAGAACACCTAACACATAAGCAAGTATCCTCCCTGACATCTGCAAGTAAGCCTTTCAGAATCAAATCACAAACAATACGTGCATTTTAAGAGTATGTTTGAAAAGAACTATAGGGACAGCAAACTCTGTAAGTCAAACAATGAAGATTACTAGATTTCACAATGAGATTTTTATTTATATATAAGAGAAAACAGGAAAAATACATTTATTTCTTGTTAATTTCTCATTTTGTGTAGTGTATGATCCACCTTACATTGCTACCTTCACTTAGTGAGTGAGTCAGTGGTAAATACCGCTTTGGTGTGTGACTTTGTTTGTACGTAACTACTGGTGTGGATGGAGAAATATTTCACACAAAGCAGGCTAAAGTGCAGGCAAAAACTTGTGCTGAGAGGTCAAATGTGAAACTGGAGGTCCAGAGACTGATGGTCCTGTTGAATCCACAAGAACTGATGAGCTCAAGACACCAAGAGCCTCCTCAAGTGCCCAGGGCTTGTAATACCCACTGGCATCAGCAATGGGCTGTGTAGCTTATTCACATTTCTATTCACAATAACAAATCTTGTCCTGGAACAGGCTGCCCACAGAGGCTGTGATGTCCAATCCCTGGCACTTTTCAATGCTACTGTGTGGGGGTTTTGAGCAATCTGGTCTAGTGAAGGGTGTCCTTGGCTATGTCAGAGGGTTGGAAATAGATTACATGATCCCTTCCAACCCTAACCATTCTATGATTCTATGATTCTAAGAATTTGAATAGTAAAAGATGCTATAATAAATATTTCCTGGAATCTGTAGTGCCCTACCTCAGTCTCCTGTCAGGGGATTCTCCTGCACTACCCTTTGAGAAAAAATGTTGTCAGGAGACAGACACATAAGCCTGATAATTGTCTTGGCAGTTCTTCATAGAGGTTTCCAGGGGTGCAGAATGCTTACACCATTTAGGAACCCTGAGGATCCTGAGCAGCCAGGATGCTGAGATCTTGGTACAGTGCTGTGAAACTGAAACTTACAGAATCTCTGTAATGGGGAAAAGTAGGAGTGTAAGAGGCCTGTAATTTTTGCTAGGACTTGGATGAGGAAAGTCTCTTTTCTATCAGGTAGTCAACAAGATGAAGAGTAGGACAAGAATAACTGAGATTAAGGAAAACCATATTACAGCAATTATCAACACTGTTCTATGCTGCTTGTTCCTTCTAGCATTCATAATAGACCAATAGTTCCTTTTAAGAGTAGGAACAATGACCCTGGCAGTGGAATTTCTGAATTTTGAGCAATAATTTTCTAAATTGGAAGATAATACTCTGTCAAGTTTGACTAGAGGCCCAAGAATTATAATTCTTTAAATATAAAAAAGTCTTGCTACGTTAGGAACACAGATCAAAACACCGGACATAGTTATATAGAAACAGAAGGTCATTCTGAGGCAGATGTGTGGTACTAACTCACACAGTCCTGATTTATTGAAGTACCTTGGAAATATAAAGAATAAATTTCACCAAATAAATCACACCATTAATAGTGGTGAAAGGCAACCTTTTTTTTTTTCTCCAGCATCAGATAATGATAGCTTTTTTCCCCAAAATTTTCATCAGCAAAAAAGGCAACATCACCACCCGTAAGTTTTAAGTAACAATGAATATAACTTTTGGCAAAAATATACTTCATTCAAATATTATTTTTTTCCAAAAGTATCTGAAAATGCTTTAAGTACTCAATTTATTCTTCCACCATCCTGTTCCAAAATCCAGTGTCTTATAGGGAATAAATATCTTTGTGATGCCAGTGATGTGGTAAATCTCTGCAATTTAAAGACTTCTCTTAGCAGACCAAGAGTCCTAGTTCCTGGACACTTCAAAGCTTTTCTCTTTGAATACCTTACCTGACAGAGCAGGTGTTGGAGCTGAGCAACAAATTCCTCTTAAAAAAAATGGACACTAATATACTTGGTAGAGTTCAAACCAAGTTCGGTAGCTTGCCAAAAAGGGAAGTACCTAAAAAACCTCAAGTAGCAGTTTTTCAAAATGTGATCCATAATTATCACCTTTAAAATCTATATTTTAAACCCGTAATTTATCTAACATTGGATTCTGACAGCTACATCTTTTTGAACTTGAAAATAATGAGTCCTTCAATATAAAATATAAAAGTATTAAGCTGAATAATTTTTATTTAAAAGAAATTTACTTATTACTTTATAAAGCATGTAAATTGATATTTAAATGGCGCTTGGGTGCAGTAGGGAGCAGAGAAAACAAATAGTGCTCGTCCTAAGAACGACACAAATTTGAATGAGAAGAACCACAGAATCATGTTATCCAACCTCCCTGCTCAGGCAGGGTTATCCTAGAGCACAGGATTGCATCCAGACATTAATTAACTAAGAAATTACAAGACAAACAGTACTCTGGAGGTATTTACAGATGAAGAGTCCTTAGAAACAGTCTTAGTCTATAAAGAGAAGTAAGAAAACTTCTTGACACTAACATCTGGATCTGGTTGCACAAGTTCCTTGGGAGGAAAGTGCCAATAAAAGCAGTAACAACTGCATAGCAGAAGTGGTCAACAGGAGGGGTTTGAATGTGCTAGTTTCAGTGTATTTGTATAAAATCTCACTAAAATAGATGAATATAAATCTGAGAGGTAGGAGTTGGACAATGTCCTCTGTAAAAATGAATGCAATACGTTTACCTCTAAGAATAGAGTTGTTTGGTATCTTGAACCCAGGTGAAAGTCTGGACTCTCTACAAAGTTGCCAGAATCCCATGGGATTTTCCCATACAGCCATGGGAAAAACCCCTACACATCCCTACAAGCAGGGACTCCAGACCCATGCAGAAAGCTGTTTCTGTTAAAGCTGCAGCTGCCTAAGGTTATCAGGGCAGGCAATTAATTCCTTTATGTGCATTCTGCTAGCAATTTCAAAACTCCATCCTTCTCTCTGTGAAACACTGACTTTGCACTACAGGGAATGAGGGGTTTTTGTTAAACAAGTCAGGAAATTCTCTCAAAATTCTCATATTAGCAGTAACTTGGTTTCTTACAGGCATAAGGATGGTATATTATGCTGTGACACAGCTTTAGTCGGCAATTGTGTTGAAACCAAACTTTTACATGACAAAAAGGAAAACAACTACTTTGTATTGTTTTCCACATCATCTCTTTAATTTTGAAAATTGCAGACAGCCACCTTGATGTCCTTCTCTGTATACAATTCCCTGAGTCTTATTGTAGAACTATTTTGTTTCCACCAGAGTTTTTGTTGTTTTATAAAAGATAGGAGCAGTTTTAAGCTCAGGTAGATTTTTGGGGGAGATAAGAGTGTTACAGTTATTGTCTGGGTACTTTCCTATCTGGGCATTGAAGAAATATTGGAATTGCAATGGAAGCATTTTGACATCATTGTTATTTTAGATTAAGCCAAGAACATCTTCATCAACTGACTGATCTTTTAACTTCCAATAGATTGAGGTAAATAATTAAAAAATTGAGTTCAGAGTTTGGAGATATATCTCCAATGGGAGATTCAATTAATCTACAGACATTAAATATAGATTTCCTGAATTTATGCATGTCAAGCATCAATTTGAACACTGTGTGGTGCAATCTTAGACCAAATGCAAGGTGTATAACTCTAAAAATAAAGGAAGAAACATTACTAAATATCTAGCAAAAAAGTTCAAAAATATATTAAAAATATTTGGATGAGTTGCATCCTTCAGAAATCAGTTTTCCTAGAGGCAAAACATTTTTGTCAGGTGATTTCTTTATTGGGATATTTTCCATGATTTCTTGTTCTAAATTCTATTATTAAATCATTGAACTTGACAAGTAAAAATATTTCCCTTCATTGCCAAGGACTTTTTAGGACTTTTCTCTAACATTCTGCATGCCAAATAGAATTGTAGATTTTCCTTGTAAAACTACTTTCAATTTTACAAGTTAAGGGCGAAAGAATGAAGGAAACACAGCTTGTTTTAATAAAAATATCTACTCTTGGCTTTTCAGAACAAAGTTGAAAGGGACATTTTCTCTGATCTTTCTTTCCTTCCTATTATTTTAAAAACATGGTTTCTCATTAAAACGCAAATGGTATCTTTGTGCATGTCACAGAAGACATGCTTTTCTTTTGTAGAACATCCCAACTGCGTAATTCATTCCTGCCAGAGCTCTACTGGCAAGAGGAAGGTGAATATTGGTTAAAAAGAAGAGGGCTTAGATCCAGCAGAGCACTTAAAGAAGTGTTTAACTTGTCAGTACTATTAATTGCATGTTTAAAGTTAAGTACATGCTTAAATGGTACTTTGGTTTGGTGCCTACCTCCATAGCTTTTGATCAGGAATGATTATTGCTAATTAGTAGACCCTAGATTTGATGAAATTCATAACTTTCATCTGGAGCCCAACACCACTATTGCAAAACCCATCCACATGCTCAGCAGAGAGGGCAGAGGAGGAATGACCATCATATTCATTCTTCATCTCCACCTGTAACAGCAAACAGAGGATTTGGAGTAAGACTTTTCTCTGCATTTAGGCATTTACATGTACCTAGCTGTCCTGGACTCCCCTCATGGGCAATGGAGAGGATTAGATATATATAGAAACCACCTCAGAGTACTTTAGAGTAGCATCAAATGGATGCCTGCTTCTCTCCATTGACTAGAGATGAGAGGATTGAAATTATGCATCTTGGTTGCAGACAAAATAGAAGGTCAGCTGAGACGAATCCTTTACAACTCAGTGTCTGAACCACTATTCTGGAGATTTACATAAGTAATATGTAAAAAGAAGAAAGAATAAAAACTCACAAAAGGTTAAATTCACATTTAATGAAACATTTTAAAAAAACTTTTTTAGGTGTGGTTCTTGAAACTCATAGCATTTCTATTCATGTTTTCCCTGGCAGTGGTAAATAGTTTTAATTCACACAAAATTCATGTTACCACTAATGTGCAGACCATTACTGTTATTCTCAGAATGCATCCAAATACTTCTCTGTAAAAATAAGAGCCATGGTCCCATCTGGTACACATTAGAAATCCATGGTCAGCTGCCCCATGGCAAGTTCTCAGAACAATAATCACAATTTTCCCAACCATGCACCTGAGGGTTGTTTGATCAGCACTTTCAACATGAAAGAGCTGTGCGAGATTAGCAAGAGGCTGCTCTGGGTTGCCTGATCCTCTGACAAGGACTGGGAAAAAAATGAAAAATGGCAGAAATCAGTGAAAAGATGAAGCATTTTAATTCTTAAGATCATTTTCCTACCTCACCAACAGGTACACATTTGCTTTTTAACATTTTCAGTGGAAAAAAATGTAGCTCCTGTCCCTACTTTCCCACTTTCTTATTGATTTACCAGTTTAAATGTGCTGCATTGTAAACATTTTGCATATTTAGTAAAACTTGCATTAACATCACAAATAAACTTTGGGGAAAAAGGAACACCTCTCTTGTTCATTTAAAAATTCCTTTTTTTCTCTGGTGGTGAGGTTCCTTGAGCAATGGGACATGTAGGCCATAATGGGGGAAGTGTAGCGTGGCAGTATGGACCAAGGTTTCCATGTTACCTACCTGGAACCTTGCTGTTTTGCACTGTTATTTAGGGGCTGATTGAGAGAGTCTCTTTGGAGGCACTCTTGAAGAGCAGATGAACCCAGGAAAGCTGGGCATTTCTCTAGGAGGAAGTATAAAGGCACAGGAGCAGGTTGTCTCCATGTGCCTAAAGAGCTGGCAGGGAAAAAGACCTTATAAAGGGTGTGTCAAAGAAGGGGGCTGAAGTAGAAAAGCTTCCGCTATTCTACTATAATTACCTTCTGTTAAGTTTATTATACAACCTTAACGGATAACTAATGGGGTTTTTTTCTTCAGTGATGTTTTGTCTTACATAAGATATGAATGTCTGAAGTTAAGATTGTGTCAACACTTGTATTTAAGGATATTTTGTTCCAAATTATCATAGAATCATTCAGTGGTTTGTGTTGGAAGGAGCCTTAAAGATCACCTAGTTCCACTGCTCTGCCCCTCGATGGACAGGGGCATCTTTCACTAGACCAGATTGCTCAGAACCCCATTCAACCTGGCCTTGAATCCCTTCCAGGAATGGGGCAGGATATACTGGAACAGTCTCAATAAAGGGTTTTTCAAGTTATTATCTTAAACTCTCTTAGGATGAAGTTTCTGCTTTGAATGATGAGGGCCAAAGGTTTTATGGCCATGTCAGCACAGATGGGAAAAATCATCAGGATGAGAAACTTCCCCATAATGGTGTGGCAATTCTTTAAGCTGTGTCCAATAGTAAATACTGCAGTTAAGTACAAAAAAACAAGCCACCTTTATCAGAAAAGCCATTTGCTTTTCCAGCTGTGTGGTAAGAAACAAACTAAGGAGAAATTTTGTCCAAGCTAGTTGGTGTACTGAAGTGGAAATACACAATGGTATGAGGAGCATGGAGGGTGATATTGTTAGAGATTGTGGGGACCTGTGAAATACTAATCTTGGCAAGAATGTTGATGTTAAGAAACCCTCTTTTAATAGTTTGATGTTCAGTACTGCTGAATAACAAAGCTGATCAGTACTGTTCATAGCAGTGATAATTCTCTCTGCGTGGAAACAGGATCATATGGAAGTCCTGGATTAAATTCTTTAAAATAATACATAGGACAGAAGAAATGACTATTTAAATACCATTATTTAAAAATAAAAATAAAAATAAAAAAAAAGGAGAGAGAGAGAGGGGAGAGGAAACAGTACTCTTACCAGACTTCTGCTTTATTTTTACACTAAAATTGCTCTGGAGTATGAAAGGCATTGTTTGAAGAGCTTTTCTCATGAAATATAGAAAAACACTAAGAAAGCTGAAAGAAACCATCAGATATCGCGGTAGATTGGCAGAGGAAAGGCAGAGTGAAAAGCAAAAAAATAAATAGTTTTTAGTTGTGTGTTTGGCAAAATAGGTTTGGAATTGGGACTGAAGAATTAATTTCTTGTTTGATTCCTCTTGTAGTGAAGGAAACATGACTGTGTATATATCTCTTATAGATATATAGTTTCATCAAGGAAATCTTAACTCCATAATCAATCTTTTTCTTTTATGGAAACAAGTTTTACAAGACTTCAAGTTTTGGCCAGCTGCCCAGACCTTAAAATTCTTCTGCCATGAGGTTTGTAGTGTAAAGCCCCCTTCTTGTTTCCAGGCAATCCAATGACTGATTCACAGCCCTGCTGGCTGAAGCAGAAAGTCTGAAGATCTGAAGTTGTAAGGGTAAAGATTTGCCCAGACATGCCTAAAGGGAGTCAGGCAGAACCAATTCCCAATAAATAGGAGTACACAGGCTTTTTCATCAGTTAGTATACTTCAAATGTTTCCCCATCAGTTGGACATTCCCTGATAACAGCTCAGGGATCTCAACACCCATGACAAGCATGGAATAACACAGGAATGCAATTCTCCTTTCAGGCATTGTCATAGCATGGTAATGAAGTCCCTTGGTTATGTTGACAACTCCCAATACATGGAGAGAAGTAAGAAGAGCTGTTAGCTCTTTGTGATCTTGCCCTGGGTGGGATTCCCAAGGTAAAGGCTCCCTGCAGTCTCCCTTTTATTTCCCAGCAGAAAGCATCTGACAGCAGTCTATCACTGTCTGCCAGTACTGCCTAAACAGAACTTTTAATTTAAGGGACCCTTTTAGTTAACAGGTGTGAAAGTAAAAAGAACCAGTGCAAGGGTTTATTTTCATATTAATATGGGATCTGTATGTAGTGAAAGAGAGGGGGAGAAGCAGAAGAATAGAAAGCAGGTCCAAACCTAATCCCAAGGAGTTGACTCCACTCCCTAAAAAACTTCAGGACAAATATAACTGTCCTCACTTTACTCGTATGAGAATGCACCCACCCTCACTTCCCCTTCCCCACTCTCAGAGACTTCCATCTTCAGTCAGTTGTCCTTTCTGTATGTTTCTTTAAACTATGATTGGATCATCTTCCAGATGCAACGGGACCCCTTTGCCAGAGGAACTGACTGGGACAGAGTCTCTATTTGAAGGAACTTCTTCTTCTTCTTCTTCTTCTTCTTCTTCTTCTTCTTCTTCTTCTTCTTCTTCTTCTTCTTCTTCTTCTTCTTCT
>VZUI01087789.1:0-59975 GCA_013401135.1 Cettia cetti | reverse complement strand
CCGGAGCGGGCCCGGCAGCGCGCGGCCCCGGGAGCGGCTGGGCCAGCGCTCCGGCAGTGAACCCCGTACGGGCTCCGAGCCCCGGAGCGGGCCCGGCAGCGCGCGGCCCCGGGAGCGGCTGGGCCAGCGCTTCCGCAGTGAATCTCGCACGGGCTCCGAGCCCCGGAGCGGGCCCGGCAGCGCGCGGCCCCGGGAGTGGCTGGGCCAGCGCTTCCGCAGTGAACCCCGTACGGGCTCCGAGCCCCGGAGTACCCGTGTGTGCAGCTGGCGTGTTCGTGGAAAGGAGGGCACGGTGGGGGCGGCCGGCTGCCGGCGAGGAAAGCTGGGTATCAGCACCGACTTGGCCGTGAAAGTGTCAGTCTGAGCCGTGACCGGGAAGCCGTGGGGCTAAGCAGGGGCAGCTGGCCACGGAGCTGGTCCTGTCCTGTCCCCATCTCAGCGGATGGGGCGGCTCTCGGGCCGGGGTGTGTTTGCCGGCCCGGGAGGACGCGCTGGTTGTGGCGGTGCCGCGGGGCTATGCGAGGCACCACGGCGGTGCTGCGCATCCCCAGCTCCGGGGGCTGCTCGCCTGCCCGGTGGCGACGGGCAGCTGGGCCCGGAGCGCCGCAGCCGCCCGCCTCGCTGGCTGAAAGAGCCGGGCAGCTTTGTGCGGGTAACTTGATGCTGATGACAGTTGGCAGCTGCAGTTCCCCGGCAGACCGAGACAAATAAAAGCATTAGGGCTCGTCCCCGAGGAGAGCGACAGGTGTTCGCTCCCGCTCCTTTGTTTCCCTGCTTTTATTCTCCTCTCTAATGCATGTCATATTTTTACCGCCCGAGGAAACGGGAGACGCGTCCCCCACTGAAACCGGCGCTGCCGGCGTGGAACCGCACGCTCGCCTCCCTGTACGTGTCCTCCTGCGGCAGCTTCCCCCAGGTTTGCCTCGCCACGGAAAGCCCTTTGGTTTTGGTGGTGCTGAGGTTTTCCTTGCGGAGAGGTCTGGCGTGAGCTGGGGCCGCTCAGAGCCGCGGGATGCTCGGTTCCATCAATTTTTAGGGATCCGCACCTGGATGGGCGCCTGGCGGGTCCCGTGTGGCCCAGGCGGTACCCGCAGGTGCCCCGGGAAGGGCCGGCATGGCTCGCTCCTTGGCAGTCCCACTGCTGCTTTGCACTGCTTTTCATTCCCGAAGTGCCGTGCAAACCTCCGTGCCTGCCTTGTGCTAATCCATGTGTGCAACCCAGGAGAGCAAGCTGGGATGGAGAAGTTCAGCACTGCCTTCCCAAGACACACCAGGGTAAAACCAGTACGTGGGATATCCTAGCTGGAGACCTAAGCTCAGGCCACTCTTCGTTTTGTATTGCAATGGACAGGAGGTGTTATTTTCAGAAAGGCATTTCTGGTGTGTTTTTTCCTTTAATGTTAAAGCATCAGTGCTTGGGTTCTGTCAGAGAGTCTGCTCAGGTTTCCCTGCACCAGGCAGGAGCAGGGTGGGATGTACTGAGGGCTGGAAGTCTAAATCTGTCCTTCTGCTTCTGATGCACCGAATTCTCTGTGTAACATAATGTGGAAAGCAGCTCATTCTTTTCAATGATATAATTAATTCTGGCTAAGCAGAAATGCTGTGTGGACCAGGCCATTTTTGTATTTAAGCAAGTAGAGACACCTTTACCATTCTGTACCTGGCTGATGCACACTTAGTCTACCTAAGAGGCAGGGGAAAACCATGATTGCAAACTGCAGCAAAGTAATATGTGTCACAATTTTGAAGGAACCATCTTTGTTCTGAACCAAAACTAGGCACCTAAGGTAATCAGAGGTATACAAAGACACACAAATGCACACACACATTTGGGAAATGTGCAGTAACACACAGTGTGTGTAATCATTGGTAGAAGACGACTGCAAGTATTTATGAGCTTATTTTCTCTTTGGAGAAAACTCAACTTTTCCTAGAATGGCGTGGGGGGAAGTGGGTGAGCCTGGTTGCTGGCTGGGGTAAAACCAAAACACACAATATTCATGTATTCACTGCTCAAACAGTGGGGTTAACAGTGGTGTGAATGGTGTGCAGTCCCCAAACCTGCCTGGCCTCTTCACTGCAGGTGTTTGTACCAGTTGTGTTTCACTGCCAGCTTGGGTTGAAGGTGCTGCACTGTTAATGCAGGGAAATGAGAAGTGAAGGAGCTCCTGAATTCACCCCAGTCAAGGCTCAGATGTGTCAGGACTTGGGTGATGAAACTCTGGTGGCTGCTGGACAGCAGTGATCTCCCACAAGCCTCGATCAGGGTTTTTGAGCAGTGAGGAGCTGGAGGCACATGGTGAGACTTCAGCAGCAAATCTTGGCTATGAAGAGCCAAGGAGAGTTGGCCATGGCTATAACATTCTCTTTCTGTTCTGACTGGGCAGATGCTGATGGCAAGGCATTGTACACATTGCTGGTTCCTGTTCTGCAGCATGTCTTTTTGTATTTTCTTTGAAAAGCTGCAGGTCAAATGAGTTGACAAATGCTGGAGATGTTTGTGCTGGGCATTAAAAATGTATGTGCCATAAATATCAGGGCATCACTAGAGCTGCTGTTCCAGAGGAGGAAGCCACTGCAGGCTATCTCCTCCAGCCCATAGGGACAATGTGACATTTTTGTGCTACTTTAAACAAGTTCTATCACATCAGGTGAAGCGCATCATGGTAACCTCATGCATTTTAATGGAAATGTCAACTGCAATCTAGTAAAAGAAAACATTCCTTAGACACCTTGTCCAATACCTTGGTGCTTGTCCATGCGTGGTGGTTCCTGAAGATTTCACCAAACCCATGGACTGATCTGTATTTTATCCAGGTTAAGCCCATCCTGCTCCCTTCTCAGGGGAGGTGTATGGGCACTGTGTCCTCCTGCGTGAAGGGTGGGAGTTTAAACTTTGCTAGAGCAGGGGGCTCTGTCCTGCCACAGACAGGCTCCTGCACAAGCTCTAAATTGCAGTTTAGCCAAGGAACAGCATCATTTTTGCAGAGATAATGGCATCTGGGTCTTGCTGCATGTGTTCTCCTGCAAGCCTGTGTGTAGAGCAGTACAACACAGCGTATCAAACAGGCTTTGATTCTTTCTAGATGATGCATGAGCACTAATGCAGCTGTGGTGACAGTGGCAAAGGCAACTGTGGGAGGCCTCAGCTATGTGCCTTGTGTTTTGGAGACCCAGGTAAGTGGCAAATCCTCATTTCTGACATGTCATGGCCTCACACACTTCTGTTTGAGTTGGCAGGTGCCTTTGGAAGGTCTCTGACTCCCAGAAGAGCATTTACAGAGACATAATGAAACTCCTAACATCTCTGAGTGTCAGGCAAGTGTGCTGCCATCCATGCTCTTGGCCTGGAGTCATGAGGTGACCCAGGCTCTGTCTGGATAATACAATCAGGGCACAGGATAAAGACATGATGAGCATGCACAAGGTCCATTGGAAATGCTTGAGTAGTTTCTTTCATAAATGGTATAACATCTGTTGTCGCTGGAGGCACAAGTTCCTGTCAAAGAGACACGTCATCCTTATAAATATTAATGGTGCACGTAAATGGTGGTGGGTGTGAGCTGTGCATGTGAGGTTAATGGGTGAGCTGCTCCTCAGGCATCAGTTAGCTGCCATCAGACTTATTTCTACACTAACAAGTACAAACTGTTTAGGTGGCAGAGTAAGCAAAAAGCTTTCTTCCCCCTCCTCCTCTCCCTGGGGTCCCTTCACAAATGAAATGTGTACTGTAATTAGTCTCCTGCCTTGTCACTGATGAAAATTAGTCCTGCTTGCAGAGGTGAGGAGGAGAGGGGTGAGGCTGGAGCTGGAAGGGCTGAGGTTGTAGGTGATAAATGAAGTGAATGAGGAAGGCTGTTGGGAGAAGACTGCAGCATCCCCATCAGCTTGATCCTAGCTGCCTTCAGTGCCATTGATTTCTCCACTGTTAATTGCTGATGTTTAAGAGGAAAATAGGATTGAATATCACCACTGAGCTGCACTTGGACTCCAGTCTGTTTGTTACTGCAAATTGTGTTTGCTGCCTTGAGCACTGAGTTCCTGCTGCCCTTTTCAAAAACCATAAGGCTTTTCCCATCCTTATTTATTTATCAGCAGACTTGGCAGCAGTGCTAGTGCTCATCAGCTGGGGCACAGAGGAAACCAAACCAAAATGCTAATGAGTAGCATTCAAAAGGGTCTTATGTCCATTCACAGAAGAGCCCCAAGACTGCCTTTGGTGCCTGTGGAAGCTGGGGTTCCCCTTGGCCTCAGGAGATGGGCCCAGCCTTCCATCACGTGTGCTTTGACTTTCTGCCATTTCAGAGGCGGTGATTTTTCAAATGGAAACAGATGGTGAGGGGCTGTGCTGAGTAAGCAGAGAGATCAGAGCCTCTCCCTGAGAGTGAGGGATGGATGGCTGCGGTGCACTGGGGGACTGCCCCAGTGCTTACCTTGTCAGGAATTACCTTGTCCTTACCTTCTCCTTCAAAGAGAAGCCTAAACTCATAAAGCTTTGCAAACTGCTTCAGCTCCTGCTGTTCAGCTGTGTTCTGTAATCAGTGACTGTGACAGAATCCTGTGCATTTGAGGTTACAGAGAGCATCACTTGGGCACATTACATTTGTGGAAGGTATTTCAGGGAAGTGAAAATAATTGTTTGAAGCAAGTACAGAGGGGTTTTTTCTCAGTTGGATAAAAAAACTAAGAGTCTGCCTGTGGTGCTTCAGGGAGCAGTTCCATTGTGTTTCCAGGGAAGCCTCTTGTATTTGATTTCTCTAAGATTTTTGGTAATTAAAAGTTATCTTTATCATGGGGCTGTCTTCATCACAGGCTTTATGCTATGTTTGTAACAGGGCTGCATCCATCACTAGTCCTCCTCTGCAAGATATTTCTCTTAGTTCCTAAAGCTTAACAGGCGTCTTCATGAAAGTACATTTGCAAGAGAGAAGGCACTGAAGCCCTTAAACACAGTCCTGACTGGGGCTGAAAGCTTTTAAAGTGTGTGCCCTTCAGAGAGTATTTCTTCTGACATGCAGTGTGTGCCCAGGGAAACTCCCAGCCTGAACCTCTGACTGTGACACTCCACGTTTGTTGACAGGACACAGGTTTTATTTTTATCAGATTAACGTGTACATAATCAGGCTCTGAACTTTGCTCCTGTGTGTTTTGTGAAATGCTCTGGAAAATGCCCCCTTTCACTGACCCTTAGAGTTGCATTTACATTACAGGTTGCATATCTGTAGGTAGGAAAAAGTCCTGTTCCCTAGGGGAAGTCTGTGAGATCCTTTTTAGCAATGACAGAATATATTTCATGGTCTACCTTGAGAAACATTGGTCTTTTCTAAGGCAAAATATTTTCAAAGTAGAGACCAAAGTAGAGTCTTGGCACCCCATTTTGTGTTATGCACAAATACTGGGTTTGATCCAGCTGCAGGGGATGCCCCAGACTCGACAGATGTGTTTTCTGGAGGTATCCATCAACAACCTGGGGTATGACCACAGCACAGATATTTATGGATCTTGTCCTAACTGTGAAATACTCGCTCTAAGCTGGTGTTTCTTCAAGGAAGTGACACTCTGTAACCCAGGGTCCTTTTTATGAGGGCTTGGTCTGCTATGTACTGTGCTTTTTAACCACTTTAAGTTTGGAGTGGATTTTAGCCTTGCTGCCCAGCACAGCTCATCTGCTTGGCATAGTGCTCACTTATTTTATGCCCGTGGTTGAGCCTCCTAAGCCTCTGCAAGAGCTCCTTGCACCCTTTTTGGTGAGGAGCCATGGTTAGAGGGGTGCTGGAAGGCAGTGGTGGGTGATTGTGTGAAGGAAGCTGAGCAGGCAGCTTTAAACAAGCAGGGGAGTGCTGGATTCCCTCCTCTGCAGGTGTTATTTGTCCTTTCCGGAGGAGCTTAGCACAGTTTGGAGCAGCTTTGGAATACTTGGACTAAGGAATTGCTCTGGCACTTGAGCACAGAGAAACATGAAGTCTACAAGGTCTCACCATGCAGGATTACAGCTGGCAGAGGAGAACACAATTCCTCTGCTTGGATCATCATTTTTCTTCATTTTTTTTTTTTTTTTTCAGTGGGACTCAGGTGTTTGCAGAAAAATGCCAACTGTCTTCCTGCTGTTTTCCATGTGCTGGCTTTTGGTCACGTGGGCTGCTCAGTACTTCCACTCACCTCTCAGCTCTCCTGGGGTTGTGATGGAAGGGACCTTCTGAGGGCATGTGTGAAGCTGCTGTGCCTCAAAACCTGTGAGAAATGAGGGCTGCTCCCATGATTCTGCCCATGCCAGCAGGCACAGGGCATTGCAGGCAGCTCACCTGGCTAGTCACAAATCACAGAAGCAAAAAAAAGGTCAGGAAAGAACAGTGGAATCATGGAAAGTCGGGAACACCGTGTAGGCTCTTATTTATGCTATGCAGGGTGACTTAGAAGAGCAAAAATGCTAGTTCATATTAAACTATGTTATTTTTTATGGAGAATTAGAAGTTCTTTATTTTGGTTTGGTTTTTTTTTTCAAGTCTGGAGAAAGGGCAGTACTATCCCTGCAGCACACCTGGTTTAATGGGGCATGTTGGGAAGGGGTTCATTTACTCCATGAATTCAGGATCCAGTTTAACTGGACTCTGAAATGCCTAGTTTTGGGAGTGAAGCCATTTTATTTGCTTCTGGGGATTACTCAATGTTCTATAAACTCCAGTAAAAATTTTTTAGCACAGCCATAGCTTCTGTGTCCTTGCAATTAATAGAAAAGCAAACACCAAGTTTGCTCACATGCACAAGCAGGGGGTTCTGAGCCTGGTGCACATTGCTGGGGCAAATCAAAATCCCAATGGTACACGGCCTAAGACTGTAATTAGGGCAGGTCTGAAAAACAACATACAAACTGAAAATGTGGGCAACTCTGCCCAGGCTGTTCTTTGCTTCCTTCCCCCCAGCCCTTTCAGAGGAGTGCTGTGTCTGCCAGGGCTGTGTCAGAGCTGGACTGGCTCGTCCCCAGAGCTGCTGAGCTGCCTGGACCTCAGCAATCTCATCTGGCAGCTGTGCCCTCAGCTGGATGTTGGGGAGCAAGAGCTCTGGGGTTGGGACCAGTGGCTCCCTCAGTGTCACAAGAGGCACGTGCTGGAGGAGATGCAGGAGGTGGCCCTTGCTCCAGGGGGTTTATAAAATGCCCCTGGCCTCTAAGGGTACACAGCACAAACTTTGTTAGGAATATTGTGTCAGGCCATAAAGGGAAATCACTGGAGCTTGCCCTTAGAGACACCTCCAGCTCCTGCCCTGCTGGCCATCCCCTCTGGCACCTCCTGCCCTGCTTCCCATGCCCTCTGGCACCTCCCTGAGCTTTGCTCTTCAAGGCTTTCTGGACAGACTTCAGCATCAGAGAAGAAATCAACTAGTCAGTCCCCCAGCCCCATGCTCAGTGTCTGGGATCAAACCATCCCCTACAGGAGGTGGGTTCCAGCAGTTTCCAACACCAAATCCACAGCTGCCTGGTCTGAAGCAGAGCTCACTTCCTGTCTCTAACACCTGTAATTAGAGACAAGCCCGGGAGAAACAGGGCTGATTCCTTGAAGAGCTCATCTGGAGGATCAGGAAGGACAGAGCAGATGGTTTCAGGTACAAGCTCTGAGGCAGGCTTAGGCAGGGTGGAGCCAGCCCTCAGGCTTGGCCCTAGATGTGAGGGTAAACAGATCCTCTGGGCACTCTCTTTATGGAGAGCAAGGGCAACTCTGCAAGCCCCCACCTGCCAGTGCTTGAACTCCATCCAGCCCAGACAGGGCAGGCAGGGCTGGGCTGCCTCCTGCAGCTCCCTGGGAGCAGCCTGGGCTCACCTGGCCCAGAGTGCTCCAGGACCTTGTCCCTGGGCATGGCAGGGACCCGGGGCTGCGGGGTGGCACCACTGCAGGGCCCAGCCCAGCCCCTTGGGCAGGAGAGCAGCAGGGCTGGGCCAGTGCAGGGCCCCGTGTGCTCCTGCTGGGACAGATCTACAGGGCACAGCACCCTCAGGGAGAGCCCCACAGACACTGATCTGCTCCTCATGGAGCAAGGAGACAGGCCTTTGGTCCTGGGGTGGCTCTCCATCAGAGGAGAGCCCTTCTGCAGGAGTGGGATGTGTGCCTGCCCCATCACCTGCCCTCCTGCCCCCCTGGTGAGGAGCAAGCAGCCCAGGAGGGCAGGGCATGACACGTGGTAGTGGTGGATGACTTCTGAAGGTGTTCGTGTCTGGTAGCATCTTGCAGCATCCCAAATGCCTTTGGCTTCTCACCTATCTTCCTCCCATCTTTCCCAAACAGCTCTGCACCCTCTGGAGCTGGGTCAGACAGATGCAGGGAGGTTCTTTCCTGCTCTTTGCTGCTTTTCCTCCATCATCTGACACTCACATATTCCTCAGTGTTCTCTACAGTGCCAAAGCATGTGGTGCTTTTTGGGGAAACTCTCTGGTGAGAAATGTAGTCCAAAGTGCAGCAGAATAAACTGTCATGAGTCTCTCTTGGCTCTCATGTGAGTTGTGTTTAGCAGGTCCTGCAAGTGCTGGAGCATGTGGTTTCCTTCAGTATCTCCCCACAGCTATGCTGGCCCAGTCATCTCTCCTAGAACCCTTCCTGTGTTCTAGGATTTTCTCTTCTGGGTAAAGTTGCTATATTGCTATGATGACTCTTTTGGTTTTATGTATTCATTTATTTCTTATTGCCTTTTATGTAAGAATTAAAAGGAGAAAGAGTTGAGCTCTGAGAAGGAACCTAAACACCAACCATCTAAACATCGTGTCTGAGAGCTAAGTCTCTTGAAATGGAGACCTAGGAAGTCCATATTCCTAGCAAGAAGCCATCTGGAAATTGTCAGGAGGCCTTGTGAGGGCGTGTATGAAACCCTCCTAACCCCTGGAGCTGTTTTAAAGCTTCAGCTAGGCGCTCATCCATCCTGGATCTAGACCCATCTTGTGAGGATGGGTATATACAGGGCTTGTGGGGCAGCACTGCTTCCACCAGGACAGGGGCTGCCCTTGCTCTTGGGGCCTCTTGGCAAGCCCTGTCTGGCACCAAGCAGGAGAGCTGCTGTCAATTTTTCCTTTTAGGCCAGACAAACTCACCTCTTGGGACTGTGAAAGCAAGGAGGAAATGGGAGTGTGGTCTGTGGGTTAGGGGTTAAGAGAGGGGAACTCTGGTTTCGTGTCCTGGCTACAAGGCTGCTTTTATTCTGTTTGTGTTGGGTCCCAGGAAAAGGCTTTATGATGTTTGAGTTCAGGCCCATGTGGGGAGGGCAACTGAATGATTTACTGAGTGTGATGTGCCCCTTTGTTGTGTCAATAATGTTATTTGCACAGAATCCATCTGAAGGAGGAAGTAATCTTGCAAGCTTCCAAATCAGAGTTTCCTGCTCCTTCTCCGGGCAGACGCACCACCTGAGCCCCCCCAAGGCAAGATGAGCCTTGGTGGTGTGTAAATCCCTGGGGAGGGCAGGACAAACTTCATTGCATGTTTGTAGCAGATGGCCATGGCTGTGCAGCAGCCTGGGCAGGGCTGGCACCCTGCACACAAAGAATGTGTAAAAACTCATGTAAAAACGTGTTTCACACCGAGCAGCTCGCTGCTGCTCATTACTGTAATTTATTGAAAGGTCTCACTTCACCCTGAACTGCTCAGTAGCTCACTGCAACACCTCTTCCATGGTCCTGCTGGATTGAGTTTATCCACATCAGACTGCCCAGCACCGGCTGTTTCACAGCTCCAGAAATGCTGAGTCTGGGTCTTGCAGTGACAACTGCAGGAATGTCCAGTTCTGGGACCCTGTCATTGTAGGTCACGAGAGACTCTAAATATTTCAGAAGGCAAATAGCATAAAGAAAGCTTTATTGTCTAATTGTTACTACTTTTTACAAGGTGTTCCAATACAAACTAAACATGACTGGTGAATAGGAACAACATCTCTTCAGTCGCACTGGTAAAACTAGAGAAACACAAACACACAGCTGTACAGGATTATTCTGAGAAAGGATAGTTGTTTACTAAGACTGTTTTGAGAAAAAGTTCTCCTGAGAAATCTTTCCTTGGAAAGAAAGCAGCAGCTACTAGCAGGCTAAAACCTTTCTCAGACTCAGAAAATCAGGCCCACAGGACCCCAGGGGGAGAAGGGTGGTAAGGGCAGGAGGAAGGGGTCCAGGAGGGAACTGCCAACGTGGCCTGGGGAAAGGGGGCTTGTTTATTGTGGCCAGGAGGAGGCTGAGGGGAATCTGGCAGCATCCCACAGTGCATGGAAGTGCAGTTACAGAGTTGGTGGAGTCAGGCTTTCCCTTCCCAGCAGTGACAGCTCACAAACCAAGGGGATCACACAGTGCAGCTTGCAAGGCTCAGATCAGGTACTGGGAAAGCCTCTCTGCCACAGGGCCGGTGCAGCAATGGGACAGGTTGCCCAGAGAGGTCAGGGAAACTCTCTCCTGTGAGGCTTTGGAGCTCAGTCAGATAAAGCTACAGACACCCTGACCTGCTGTTGGCAGTGGCTGTGCTTCAAGGAGGTTTGGACTAGACACCTCCACAGGCCCCTTCCAAAAGGCTTTTCAGTCACTCTGTTCACTCTGGTAAGACTGCCAGCATGCTGCCAGAGTTTTCAAGAATTCCTGGATCAAAGTACCTGGTGATTTTTCTTTGACACAAAAACCCAGATGTAGATGGAGGCTGTCTGCTCCAGTTTCCCAGGGCAGTATGATTCCACTGTGAGGACTACTGGTCCAGGAAGGGCAATAGATGTGGAAAGGAGTCACTTCTGCCCCCTGACTGGGAGGTGGGAGTGAGGGGAGGGAGCTATTCTAGCAGACCAAGTTGGTTGGAATTTTGTGTGAATCCACTCAGGATATTGGAATAGAAGCAAGGCAAGGTTTTCTGGGCAGCAGCAGCACAGGTGCAGCGTCTGCAGAACACCCTGGGGCAGTAACAACACTGTCCTTACCATTTGTGCCACACAAGTAGCCAGTAAAAGGGAGGAGGGGTGACATGAAACTATCTTTAATACATTTGGTGATGTAATGTGAGCCTCCAAGAGAAAGCCTCCTCTTGCACTTGCCACCTAGGGAGCTTCTCTGGGAGTGGTGAAGCTTGATTCCCTGTGGCTTTGTGTTGTCTGGTTGCATCCTCTCTCCTTTGTGCCCATCCTTTGTAGCTCTGCCTTGCAGCAAAAGGAGAACCCCCCTTGCAGGACCTCTCACTTCAGCCCCGATGCCCATGTTGACAGAATTCACATGAACTTCATTTCCTCATAGGTTTTTTTCTTCCTCGTTCCTGTGTTAAATTTATCTGGAGAAGTTGAACATTACTGGGAGAGGATTGACTGAGACTTGTGGCAGGATTTTTTCCTCAGGGGAGAGGAGGAGAAGAGAGTAAAAAAAGGGAGTCCAGGGAACCCAGCAGTTTATCCATGTCCTGTCATCTGCACATCATGAATTTAATCATCACAAATATGCCATCATTGCTAAAGTCATAATTAAGTTCAGCATTTTACTGTCAGCATAAATGTATGAACCATCTTTGTGTCTTGGTAAGTCGTGAAATACAGTCTCTTTTATAGGCTCTCTGCCAAATGATTTAATTTTAATGCTGCTGGAATCAGGTTTTTAAAATGCACTTCAAACACAGTGAATACAGTGCGTTCCCAGGGCCTGCCTTGTTTCTGTACATGAACGGGATCAGCTGAACCAGCCAAGCATGAAGATGTTGTGCAGCTGAGCCCTTCTGCAGGGCTGCACTCAGTGGCACTGAGCCACCTCCGTGTCCCCTGGCTCTGCTGCAGACGGCTCACAGAGCTCCAACTTTTTCAGGAAGGTATGTAAAATTTCCACATTTCTTTCTTAAAATCCAGGTTGCCACAGGAGGTTTGCCCTGCAGTGACCTGCATTCTCCAGCCTAAGTGTTTTCACAGCATGGGCTCGACTCAGGGGAGTGAAGAAGACAGGGCTGCTGCCTTACAGGGTGCTGTGGAGGCTGTCCTGGGGGGCAGCAAGAGGGGCATCCCCAGGAGAGCCCTCCTGGCCTTCTGCTGCTTGGGAGCTGTTGTGGGATGTGATTTGTCTGGACAGACTGACGGCTCCCTTTGCCAGCAGAGGCTGTAGCTCAGCAGGGGGCTCTTCTGGCAAATGCTGTTCAGTGCTAATTAGCCCTTGGTTGGCCTCCAGCCCTTGCTTGTTTGTTTGCTTGTTTGTTTTTCTTGCACTGACTCATCTTACTCCTAAGATACAGCAAACATGTCATGAGCTGCCCGTTTCAGGCATTATCCGTGTTGTTGCTGATGTAACCATCCCACAAAGAAAAGAGACACAATTCTCACCTTCCCCATTAATGCTTGTCTGCTTTCCTAATCCTTCAGGAACTGACTTTGTAATGCAGCTCCCTCAGTTTCCCCTTTACCTCAGACAACCACCCCGGTGTGTGGAGCATGCAGAGGAGCTGAGAGGAAACCCCCCGGTTTGTATTCCATCCCTGTGTGCTGTGTGCTGGCACTGTGAACAGTAGGGATGTCCTGCTCTTCTGCCTGCTGGACCTCAGACATCTGAGGAGCAGCGGTGGGCAGGGTGACCTCAGTGTGGTGTTTCCTGAGGGTGTGATGGTCCAAACCTGTGCTGGCAGCAGCGTGCAGGGAGCTGAGGCTCAGAGGAGTGGGCAGTGCCAACCCACTGCTGGCTGGTGCTGTGTGCTCTCCTTGCTGTGGCACTGCAGCACAATGGTCTCTTTTGTGTGACAGGCCCAGCAGGAGCTGAACCACCAGCCCACAAGCTCTCAGAAACTGCAGCTGTTGCTGCAGGAGGTGGCAAGAGGGAAAGAAAAGCAGAGGTAACCCGTGGCTTCCAGAGCCAGGACAACACCCCTGGATCCTGAACTGCTCACGAGCCATGTGTTTGTACTGGCCATGTGCTGCATCTTGTGGGAACTCCCTGGAGATCACACCAAGCAGGTGAACTTCCAGAAATGCGATGGGAATTCATTGCCTACCTTTTATCATCTGACTGAGTGGCCTTCTGCTTGCAAGTGTACCAAGGATACCTGTGAAACCATGTCCTCTGCCAGGGCTTCTGTACAGCCTGTTTGCTTTGTTAGAGCAGTGCAATAGCATGGCCCATCTTCTGTCTCACAGCAGCCATCTCTTTTGTTGGGTGACTTGTCAGCTGCTGTCTGTCCATCCTGTCACTCCTTCCCCTCTGGAGAGCCATTGCATTCTTGTGGCAGTCACACCTCTGCATTTATGATGCCACTGATGAACTCCAGTCTGGCTCAAGCAGGAGGCATGGTCCTCAGACAGCCCTTTTGAAGGTCTTCCATGATCTCTCCCTGCCAGCTGGCTCAGGGATGTGTTCTGCATTAACACCCCTTGATCTGTCTGCTGCTTCGACCGCGATGTCCTTGTGGAACGCTCTGAGCAGATGGAGCATCTGGCTGGGGCTGCTTCAGGTTGGTTCAGATCATATCTTGGGGAAAGCTGCTCACTCCATTCCTTTCAGCAGCTTTCTGTGCTCCGTGGCTCTCCACAGGGCCCCTCCCATTTTAGTTCCCATTGATCTGTTTAGGCTGCTTGAGTGTACACTTGTTGCTGGCTGCCTTCAGGCACCCTCTGCACTCCCTGCTGCCTTACTCAGCCTTCACTCCAGCAAAGCAGGGACAGATCTGCAGCTCTTTGGGGGATATGCCAGTGCAGGCAGTGTTGGTCTTGGTGGATCAGTGCCCTGAGAGACCCAGGCAATGCACAGTCTGTCATAGGAGGGGTAGGGTCTGAGTGTCTTCCCTGTGTCCGTTGCTTCAGGTGTGCACACCTGCCCAGTAGTGTCTCAGCTGCCATCTCACCACAGTGCCAAATCTGAGCTGTGACTGATGTTTTGTGCCAGGACCTGCATCTGCTGTTGAAAAACCTCCAGGGATGCCTGCCCCAAGGTCACTGCCTGATAGAGACATGCCAGCACACCCAAATCATACAGCCAGGCTGTGTGATTGCTCACTGATCATCTGCTTGTTGGTGTAGTGGGTGGGGGAGTTTTAGGCTCTCCATCCAATTTGGGTGCTGTTCTCTGCTACACTTCAGTGGTGCAGCATTACCAGGACTAACAGACCAATGCACACACGTGTGTGCAAAGAAAACAGTGGATTTTCTGAATATAGCACACACAGGTTACTTGGGCTTGAGTAGGCCTGTTATGTAGCGAACTTTTGTTCTTTAGTTTGCAAACACTGTCATATAAATACCATTGCAGACTGGAAGAGTGAGGTGCAGAAATGGCATGGCTTCCCCTGAAGTCACAGGGCAGACAGCTGGTAGATGTAGGAACAACCCAGCCCTTCTGGTGCCCTACCCACCAAAGTACACTGCTCCTGTACTTTTCCCTCCGTAACATTCCTTCGTGTACGTCCCCTTCCCTTGTTCTTTCTTCCTTCCAGCCCCTGGGGCGAGGTGGAGAGGGGCTGGGTGTGGAGACTCTGGGCTGCTGAGTTTCATCTGGAAGGCAAAGCTGCACTACTCCCCCTACTTGCAACCAACATCCCATTCAAGGATTCCAGCAGCCAAGACAGCTGTTAACAGGAACATCCATCTTCTCCCCAAAGGTGACAAATGCTGCCAGTTGTCCCACCTTGTGTGACTCAGCAGTGGCCCCAGAATGGAACTCCACAGAGCTCTTCATTATGGGCTGCACATTGCACCTGAACTTTACCACCAGCAAGGCTCTCCTGGCCTGTCTGCTGTTACATTCTCCACCTGGAATTCACCACACAAAAGTCATAGCAGCACAATAAAAGCCAACAGATGAGCTGGTTTCTTAGCTTGGCTTCAAAGTGGGAGCATTTGGTGCTTTGCTGTGCTCAGGTCAGAGCTCTGCTACCAACATTGGGGTTCCAACAGCAGGGAGCCCCACACCATCATAGATGCCTGATGGTTTCACCCTTCATGGGACCCTTTTGTTGAGTCTTTTTCTTCAGTTCATCCCAGTTTGTCTTGGTGAAATGTGTCTCCTGACAGTGCACTGATAGAACACACTGAAATCAGCAGATCTTCTTGGTATCTTTGTGCATGAGTTCTGGCATTAAGTTAGCTGTTTTCCTGTGGAAATCTGGGCAGTGTCTGTCACACCTCCCAGGGGGGGTATTTTGGCAGTTTTACCTGGATTTTCATTGAGCCTAATTCACTAAATTTAGCAGGGCTTTGTATGGATTAAGTGCTGTGTGCTGTGGCAGAATCCATCTGCTCAGAGCAAATCTGGGCCATTTCTCCACTGCTCCTTTTCTTTGACTATAACTGTGCTACTGGTCCCTTGATCGTGGGGAACCAGGAAAAGGTCTGGCACCTGGCAAGATTGCTTCTCACACCTGATGCAGGGTGCAAAGGAGGATGGGGGAGAAACTGATCATTGCTCTCTTCTTGAATTACTGTGTGTCTCGTTTCTCCAGATCAGACACTGGAAAAGCATCTGCATGCAATCCCTCCACCACCCACAGCAGCTTCTGCTCTGTACAGGCACCAGCCAGGGCTGTGTGTGCCCGCACTACCTCAGGGGAGCTCACCCGGGCTGGAATTTGGCTTTGCTCAGCCTGTTAGAGGCCTCCACTGCCCTTGCAATCAGTATTTGTTTCCAAGTTGTGGCTTTGTTCCCTAGAGCTCATTCAAGTGTGACTTTAGAGTTTCGCTAGGCTTTTGCAATAACACATTCACTTGGAGGAAAGAAGGAAGAGATGCAGCTTTCAGAGAAGAAAATACCTGTGGGCATCATTGTTTTGGTAGCTCCATCCCAGGGAACTTGCTTCAAATCCCTGTGCCTGTCCTTTCCAGAGCCCAGCAAGGACATGGAGTGCATGCCTTGGGTGCTAAGAATTTGGGGTTATCCTGTATCAGAATGTTTACCTTCCAGGAGGTCTGGGATGCAGGGGGCATGCAGCAGCTGTTGGATTGTGGTGTTGTACAAACACAGGGCAGGTGCTGGCTGGCATCCGCTTGCTCCTGTGTCCAGTGTAACTGCAGGAGCTGCCCTGTTTCCGCCAGCTGGGACAGTCCTCAGTGTTCCTGTGGGTATTGTGTTCCCATAAATATAGATTGCCACAGCACCCTGGAATGCTCTCCCCAGCAGTGATGGCTGTGGTGAGCCCCTGGCTGCCCTCTGGTTTCAGATACCAGCACGGAGGTGTTGCACACCCTGCCACACTGAGGCTTCCAGCAGGGAGCTGAACCAGAGGGTTTGCAGACTGGTTCACCTCTCCAATACCACTTTGGAAAGGACTGCCTGTGCTGAGAACCTCACTGGTATTTCTGCTTTCTGAGGCTAGAATGTGGAGTCACTCAGAGCAGGCTGTTCCCAAGTGGAGCACAGCCTGTACAGGGAAGTCTCTGTTGATGGCAGTTCACTCCTGTACCTGTTTTTCTCACAGGTGTGGTGTACATGTATTACTTTTGGCCCCTCAAAGCAGGTTTAGTGGTCATCCATGCCAAAAATACATGTGACATGAGGTATTTCCAAGAGACAAACATGAAGTTTCTCCTCCCCTGGCCCGCCTCTGCTGTGTCTCCTCCAGAGACATTTCACCTCCTTCTCTGTAACTGTCTGTTCCTCTAACATGGATTTGATACCACCCAGAAAGGCTGTGTTAGTGCAGGCAGCTGGGCAATCATGTCTCTGGAAAAGGGGTCGGTTGTGCAGACTTTGGAACCAGATCAGAATCCAAAATTCCCCTCAACTGGGGAAGGAGTGGGGTTCTAAAACTCTGAAAACATCTTCCCTGCCTATGAATAGCCACTGCACTGTGACCTCAGAAAAGCTGGCAATCCCTGGGCAGACAAGGTGAGATGTGCTCATGTCTGGGGTCAGGTTTGCAATGGAGGATAGCACAGTGGGAGCACGAGGTGTGGCAAAATTCCTGGAGAAAATGTTCTCCAGTAATCCAGATGGGAGTTCCTGTGTGCTGCAGGCATCAAAGCAGCCCCCCTTGTGCAGGTGGGAGCCTGGGCTGCTCCCTGTGCCATGGCCAGACTCCACACGCCTATGGTTTTGTTACTCATGCCTTAATCTTTTTATTCCCTTGGGGAAACTCATAAAAGTAATTGTAAAATCTTTGGCAAGGTGATGGGAGGAGAGGGGAAGCGTGGAGGAGATCCCTGTTCTGGCTGCTCTGCCTCAGGCCGATCTCGCCTCTTCCCAGGGGCACCCATGCAGGGACTCACCCTTCTCCTTCCCCTCAGCTGTGCTGGCTGATCCAAAAGCTCCCTGGAGAGAGTGGGGCCATGGAGACCCCAGCCAACTCCCAGTGTCCTCACCTGCTCAGGTGGAGAGACCAGCAAGGGACCCTGGGGATGGGGCCTTCTGGAGAGCATCTCCTGCACTGCGAGGCTGCACCAACCCTTGGAAAATGGGATTAGGGCAAATATTTTTTTTTGTGTGGCCCAGACACGAGCACTGAGCTTCCGGGAATTTGGTATGTGGGCGGGATTGGCCTCTGCCCGAGCAGCCATGGGCAGCTAAGCCAGGGCGCTTAGCATCAGGAAATCCCTCACAGCACAGCAGCCTTTGAAGGCAAATGTGACCCTTTGATTGGCAACCCTAAATCTGACTGGACTTAAAATAGAACCTCGACATCAGCTCTCTAAAATTCAGCTCTCCTCAAGCTTCATTTTTTTGGCCCTGCTTAACTCTGATTTTGACGTACAGGCATTATAATTGGGCAATTTGCAAATGGAAACCATAAAAAAAAAAAAGGGCAAAATAAGGCTGTGCTATGGAGTGACAGCTCTGTGCTTACCCTGTTAACTCTTTCCGTGGGCCGTCAGAGATGGGATGCTCTGTTGGGTGGGCTCCTACTCTCATCTAAAGTGATTCTTATGCTCTGGTTGTGTACAGGCATTTCAAGCAATGGTGCAAACAAGAGAAATCCCTGTCTCTGACCTGGCTGTTAGGCACCAAACACTCCTGCTCAGGTGTATCCCACAGCTGGGAGGGTCTCCAGGACAGAGGTTAGTTACATCTCTCTCAAAATAACCCTGGTGAAACCTCATGCTGAGAGCTCTCTTCTGCTTTTCTGCCTCCATTTCCAGCTGCTTACAGTACTTTTGATTGCTTATCTCAGCCAAAGAACAGTGAAATACACATATCCTTCACCCCAGAGCCAGAGTTGGGAGTTTTCCACCAGTAATTAAAATCTCCTTTGTGCCTGCTTTTCAGAGCCCCTCAAATCAGACACCTCACACTGCCAGCAGCTGCACAGGGCAGGACATTGATGACAAAGATTTGTTTCTCTGTTTGATTTTAATTATTCTGCTTCACTGCAAAATCCCTTCCAGTTATACCAGTATAAAAACCCTGGGTAAACAAAGCTGATTTTGCTTGTCTGATGTGTTGATGCCACCAGTGGATTCTGCTGCGGTGGGGAGTTTTGCCAGTAGAGCTGCACCAGCAAGACTGGTTAAGGGCAGGTGGCAGGAGCTGGATGTGTATCAATTGATTGGCAGCCAATAAACTGCATCTCCTGCTCAGTCACTGCTGGAATGTGATGAGTGAGGGTGTTGGCTGCCTAAGCCATATCCAGTGTGTTGTGAGCAAAGCATGGCTGATCCCTGCTGGTACCTAGAAGCAGGAACCTGTGGTGGGCTCCCATCACTGGGAGCAGAGCGTGCCAGGGAAGCATGTGCCTGTGTTTGTGGGCCTGTGCACACATCCCCGTGCCCCATTACGCCTCGAGGTTGGGGTTTTTTCCCTCAGGGCACCCCAAAGTGAAGGTATTTCAGCACCCAGGGCCTGAGCTCTGTGTAAAAGCCAGGTCCCCAAGCAGGCAGGGAGCCTCAGCTGGGGCTGTGCCCCAGGGGTCTGAGCGGGCTGGCTGGAGGAAAACCTTTTGCCTGACCATTTCTGCTACCTTGACTTGCATTCAAACACTTCAGAGTCATCTGCTGGGGAGCTGCCAGTTGCACACTGCTGCTCTTTGGGTCTGGGTCATGCACAGACAGGCAGGGGAAAGAATTCCTCCCCTCAGCTCCTTATCTCCCCAGGAGGAATGCAGCATAGCCTTCATTCAGTGTGCACACACCGTGCTGCCTCTAGGAATAACCTTCTAAAATCACCTTTGTGGAGCTGGGGAGAGGGGGATGCTGAAGAGGAGGGGATGGTTTTGAGGGAGCTGGAGAAAGAGGGGAGCATGGAAATAATTCACATTTCTGTCCTTCTTTTTCCTGAAAATGGTGCTTCTCTTGCTCACGCATCTCTGAAATGGCCCATCAAAAAAGGAGGCCCCTTCTCCACAGCAGACAAACTGTATGATCATGGAAACCATTTTGTCCCGCTTGCGAGTGCAGTAACTCTTTGGAAGCCCAGGCTGGCTTCCCTGTCTCCCCCCATGCCAGGCTCCCTGTCTCTGCACTGTGTCCAAGGGGCACACCAGAAGCGGAGCTGTGATTCCTTCACACCACCTGGGAATCAGAACCCACAAAAAACACCACAGTAGGACTCTGTTGGCAGTGTGTACAAGCCAATATGCTGCTTGCCTTATGCACTTTACTTCCCTGTCTGTGGTTGTTTGTCTCTGCTCTGCTATTGCAGGTTTCACTGCTGCTTTGGGCTGGTTCTTCTGCCCTGGTGGTGTTGACTTTATTGTGAAAAAATGTAGGGAGGCTCTCAGAGAAGCAATTATTTTGTGTACTGGCTTTAGGCTCCTCATGTTTTGCTGCTTCCTTATCTTTTGGTTACCCAAGAAATCTTACAGATATTTCTTTATGTGTATGTTTAGATGTGTGCACACCCATATATATATGTATATATTTATGTATCTACACATGTACACATATGGATATATAAACGGTGGGCCAAAGAAACCGTTGTTGAATTACTGCAGTGTCCCTGAAAATGAGTGTGCATTCCCTTCACGTATTTATTGAGAGGGGTTTTCACACACATTTGAAGGAATTTTACCAGGTGGCAGCAGTGTAGCAGTGGTGAGCACAGTCCCCAGGCCAGCCCAGCACCATGCAGCACCAGAGGTTTCTGGAACTCAATTCAGCCATGGATATTTTGTGGCTCTGAGGCAGCCAGACTCTCCTCCTCCTCAGCCTTTTACCTCCCTGTGAAGAGGTGACAAGGTTGAAAAGAGTGTTGTTGAAGCTATGAAAGACCTCTGGGACAAGGAGATCTTGCCTTTGAGGAGGTGATTACTGTCCACTTTGCTCTGGTTTCTGTCCCAGCTGTGGAAGGACCTTTGGGTGGGAATGGCAGAGACACTGATGCTGGAGTGAACCTCCTCTTCCTCTAGAACAAACAGCTGCTGGTTGTTCATTTACTCTCAGTATTTCCTCCTTGACCGATGACAGCACTAAAACCAGCCTTTCCCATGTAAATTTTGTCCTCTCAAGCTGGCAGCAGCCGGTCTGTCCCAGGGGCAGCCCCTGGCCCATGCTGGCTCCTGTGCCCTGGCTGCTCTGCTGCTGGCTGCCCTGAGCTGTCCGTGCTCCCTGGGGATGCTCCCTGGCCAAGGGCACAGCTCTGCAGGTGGCTGTGGGACCCGGGCAGCTGCTGGCAGGTGGACACGACCCCAGGGAACCATCCCAGGAGTGTTTGCCCTGCAGGGGGGGTGTGCCCTGGGCAGGCAGATCCCTCCTGCTCAGACTCGCCTCCCGATCCCGGAGCGCTGCGGGCTGCCTCTCTCTCCACACGCGGCTGGAGCGCTGCCCACCCCGGGTTCAGGGCAGGAGAGCTGTCTGCACGCTGGGCGAGGCCCTTCTGATGTGCCTGCCAGGGGCTGGGCACAGACACAGACAGCTGCATGAAAGGTGAAAGGTGTGTGAAATCCCCTCTGAGGGGCTGGGATTGAAGCCATGAAACCAAAAGCTTCTGGAAACACTTAGGGCTCCATCTGGGGTAGCCATATTTCCCTCCAGAACCAGTGGGAGTTGAGAGATCATAGGCTCTGCCTCTCCTGGTGTTTCATTTTGGAGCAGCCGTGTGGTTTTGAAGAACATTTCCTCATTGTCCTCACTCTCTGCACGCTCCATGGGTACAGTTCTTTGCCTACAAACTGGGTTCATTCTGGTGGAAACCAGATCAGAAATTCTGCCTGGGCTTGCACCAGATGTTCTCCAGCTGTGGAGGAGGATGTGGCGGATGAAAGCAGCAGCTGGTCCTCTGGGCAGCTGGGAATGACATGGATATCTAGGGGCTTGCTCCAGGAGATTCAGCCTGACTGGAAGTACCATCCCTGAGCAGCACACATGGTAGGTGTAGGAGCCTCAAAACCAACTGCTTCAGCCAGCTGATCTCCTCTATCACACACAACTCTTTGCTCACGTAGGCGCTGCCCTTGAGCTGATGTGACCTTGAGCCCTTGGTGAGTAGTGGCCTCAAGTGGGT
Source organism: Cettia cetti (assembly GCA_013401135.1). Classification (NCBI taxonomy): domain Eukaryota; kingdom Metazoa; phylum Chordata; class Aves; order Passeriformes; family Sylviidae; genus Cettia; species Cettia cetti. The sequence continues at coordinate 38,650 of VZUI01087789.1, read as the reverse complement.
GTTGAAGTTGAGCTCTCCAGGGACCACAGGTCATCTCGCTTGTGTCCCATCCCTACAGCTGCAGCCTGGCCTGTGCTCAAGTGTTTGCAGGCTGTGCTCTGCCAGGGTAAGGGTCGAGTATCCCCCTTTGTGGTGGGGTCAGCATGGGCCATCAGGAGAACACTGGCTGCTATTTTACACAGTAGGTGTTTGAGAGAATGGCCAGAATGGTTTTCTTCCTCCACTTCTTGCTGAGCCTTCCAACAGAACAGATGCTGGATATTCCCTGGGGTCCCTGTGATCTGGAAAGTAATTGCAGCCATCCTGGGACACCCTGGGGAGGCCCCTGCTGCCTCTTGCAGCTGTAGAAGCACCTCTGCTGCAGAAGATCGGGGTGTGGGCACTGGGCTGGCAGCTGGAGGTGTTTGGCTGGAAGGGGCAGAGTGGCAGCACCTCGCTGGCTGCTGTGCCCCGGTGGTGCTGCACCGGGATGAGAACCTGAGCAGCAGATGCTCCGGGCCAGGGAATACCGCCAGGAGCACTTCCACCTCGCCACCTTCAGGCTCTGTCCCTCAGCTGCCGCCGACCCAGGCAGGGCTCGGAGCAGGGCCGGACTCCCTGCAGCTGGAACAGCTGGAACAGAGAGCGGCTCTTTTCGGGCTCCGTGCCAAAGCTTCCCGCTGCTCCTCGGCAAGCTGGGGTATCATCTCAGCCCACACGCTTCCTGCTCGAATCACTGGTGCCCGGAGTGGCCAGGCACCACCTCCAGCAGGAAGGGGCAGAGCCTGCTGCTGATAGGGATATCTCCTCCCAGGCGCTTGATAAGGGGCTAGGATGGGAAAAACCCTCTCATGAAAGCAACGGAGGGTCACTCCTAAAACCAAGGCATCTCCCAGCCACAAACTAATCTCCCCAAGCACGGCTCAATGCTTTGATGTTTCCTTTGTGTTTACTGTTGGAGGATAAGCAATGCCTGGCCTGGGGGGCACATGCCCCTCACGGGTGGGGTGAGTTCAGACAGGGCTGATGCTGTGCCCTGAGTGGGCTGGGCAGTGTGGGTCAAGTAAGGAGGTCTGGGTTGGCAGAGCCAGGGGCAGAATGGCAGGAGAGCAGCTGGGTGTGCTGTGCCTGGTGGGAAATGTGCCTTGGAGAAGGCTGGGAGCAGTGGGGAGGCTGGGCCAGGCACTGCCTGCCCTGGGGAAAGGCTCCAATGGTAGCAAAGGTATGTTTGCACAGAGGGACAGGGAGGAGGCAAGGGCCGGAGTTGGGAAGACTGGAGGAGGGATTCATATGGTTGGAGAGGTGCTTTTCAAGTCCTGCCTCATCTCTTCAATCTGTGTAATCCGTGGCATCTTGCCGGTGCTTTTCATCCAGAGATCTCTGAGATGAATATTGTCATCACCCCCCAGCAGGAGGCTGGAAAAAATTAGGTGCACAGCAGGTGGAGGTGAGAGCTGGGACTAAAACGAGAGCAGCTGCCCCACTCTGTGCAGCTGAAACTGCGTCTGCTCTGGAGAGCCTCGGGGCTACTGACACCAAGCCCACCCAAGGCTGTGGCTGAGGTCAGTGTGCTGGGAGGCTCAGGGCTCTCCTCTGGTGTCCTGGCTCTGGTGGGAAGTGCTCTCTGCTGGTGGATTCTCATGGTCAAGGCAGGGCAAAGCCCTGGACTCCTGCAGAGGTTTTCTAACAGGTGTGTTCACAAGGGCAGTGCCAACCCGTGGCAGATGCCAGGAGCCACTGCTCTCCTTTTGCCCAGGGTATTTTGACAGCAAGGTCTCTGGTTTGGAGAACCTGACTGTGCAGGCATTGCTTTCCTCATGCTCAGTGACCAGACTGTTCTTCTGTCACACCTATCAAATAACATCTCAGCACTTCAGAGGAGTACCTGAGGGGATGTGATTGCTGCCCCATGTGGATTGCTTGTTCTCACAGTCTCTCCAGTGGAAAGAGTACATATTTTAAAGTGCTTTGTGGTGTCATGTAGGCTAAGGAGGGTAGGGCAGGGGACAGAGAGGTTTGAGATTAAGTGGTTGCTCCTGAGTGTTTCCTTCCTGCAGTCCAGAGGGACCCAGGAAAGCCCCAGCTCGCACACAGGGGTACTCTGCCCTTCTTTTTGGAGCTGTTGTGTCCCAGGGAGCTCAGCTATGGCTCCCCTGCCTCACTTCACCATCCTGCCTAACATTTGTTCTTCTCAACTGCGTGGAAGAGAAACAGCTTGAGCAGTGGGAGTTGGTGCAAACATGGGAAGGTGCTTCTGGGGCTGCCAATTAGCCACTGTCAGGTTATGTCAGCTGGAGTGAGCAGGGAAAGGGGGTTTGGAGGAGGTAGGAACTAGTAAAGGAAGGGCCAACCTGGCAGTGGTTTCTCTTACCCCAGCAAGTCAGTCCCTGCTGAGCAGCTTTCCAATAGCCACTAAAGCTTCTGTGCTGCCATTTCCCCATTGCCTCCTTGGGAAGGGACCCTGGAGAGGAGGCATCATTCCTATTTCTCAGTGGCATTTTGCAGAGCAGAATGGACAGTCCTTCAGCCCCGAAGAAGAGCTATTTCCAGAGAACCCAATCTCTTTTTGGCAGCAGATGTGGGATTGATTGAAGAAGTCCATTTGCTTGGTGGTGTTAGCTGTGGAAAACTTGATGGAAATGTTCTGATACACTTTTAAATTCCAAATATGTGGTAGGATTTATGCAATTTATGCTACCTAGTGGAGGAGCCATAGGAGAGTCTTGGAGCAAAGTGTTCTGAGGCTGTGGTGGGTCTGTGGTGATGCCCTAAGACATGTTCTCACCAGAACTTTGACTGAGAGAGGAAATATCTCAGCAGTGCAGAACAGATCCAGGGGCTGGCTTCAGCCTCTTCTGCATTATTCATGGGTCTGTGAAAGCTCTGAAAAATGTGACAGACTTTGGGTTAGGTCCTCAACACAGCATTGCTTCTCATGAGATGAAATGCGAGAATGTCCCTCCAAGACAGGAATGCACACACTGGAAGCTGTGGGATAATGGCTACCTAAAGGGAAAGTGAAATCTTTGGTGTTCTGCTGATGGTGGGTTTGTTTTCACTTTCCTCCCAAGAGGATCCCTTCTGCCAGTGATCTGCAAGCACTCACAGCCGTGGCAGCGTGGTTCAAAGCAGTTAGAAAACATCTGAATTGCTTTTGCATGGGTTTTTGCAAGGCTGCTTGCTTGGGAGTGCAGAGGCTCAGGAGCCTCTCCAGGCCCTCTGGAGAGGTCACACTGGCAGCACAGAGTCTCCTTTTTGCCAAAATGAGCACTCAATGAAGAGGCCAAGTAAAGACACAGCTCATGTTCCCTTTTTCTGCTCAGCCCACGCAGGCAGTGACGTGCAGGGCTCAGCACCACTCCTAAATCCCTAAAGCACTTTGGCCTTGTCACTGGGGGTGGCTGTGGCACCCTTAGGCTGGGAGGAGGGGTAAGGGAAAAGGCAGGGGTACTCAGAGGCCCCAAGGGTTGTGTGTGTCTGGGAGAAGACAGCATGACAGGGCCCTGGGTTCTCTTAAATACTGACCAAGCTCTGTACTTTCCTAGTGGGAAAGGGTTTGCTCCTGTTTTCTGAGAAATAAGTGAGAGCTTTCCTCTTGGTTTCCACGAGAGCAGGTCTGGGAGTGAAGTTTATATAAAAGGGACTGTTGTGCATGTGGGTGTTTTGTCCACCTGGGCTTAGGTTGCTACAAAAATCAGTAATTGCTTTGTATTGAAGGCATGTGAGGGTCCTGAGGCTCGGGTCCAGCCTTCCCCACATCCCTGTGTACACAGAAACTGATCTCTGCTTTTCAATTCTCCATTCACAGATACATGCCTAAAACAGCACTTTGGCAGGGGACAAAGCCCTGCTGCTGTCCCAGCCCTGCCTGTGCTGGGGAGAGGTGATGCATCCAGCAAACAGGTCTGTCTGGCCATGCCTGAGCCCAGGAATCTGGTCTGGGTGCTTGTGTTGGCTGTTGTCAGCCTGCACGTGAGGTGTCTGTGCCTCCAAAGCCTGTCTGGGCCTTGGGAACGCAGTCCCACTGGGAATGGGGGTGCAACCAGGTCTGAGTGCTGGGGATCCATCCCTGGGCTGTGCTGTGGCATCTCTGGCAGTCTGGAGACACTGGTGCCTGCAGCAGATGTGAGAGCAGCATCTGTCCGGGCTCTGCTGCTGTGCCAGAGCCTGTGTGAGAGGCAGCTCCCATTCCAGCTGCCAAGGACTGTGCTCTCCACTCTGCCCTGGCTGGGGGAGCTGCTCTGTTCCTTCTCCTGGGGACAAGATGGTAACAGCTGGCAATGCAGTTTGGGGTTGTCAGTGGAGAGGTGCTTACATTGAAGAGCAAAGTGTTATTGCTCTTGTACAGTCCTGGCTTTGGTGAAATCAGATGGATTTGAAGTAAATAACAGAGTTCCTTTGTCAAAGGTAATTAGAAGCTGAAATTCTTGTATTTAAGGTGCTATGAGTAGTCCTCTGTCTTTCTAAAGAAACATCTTTTTTTTTTTCTTACTGAAAACTGGTGACTCCAGTGGATTCCCGCAGTGCATGTTGGATAAAGGGCAAGGAGATCATATAAAAAGTCACCCTTGGTTTGAAATGGAGGCAGTGAACAATGAGTGTCTCGTACTAAAACTGTTACTGGAGATTGTTGGCCAAGTATTGCAGTCTCACTTTCCTATTTTTAAAACTCTCTCACCAGCTGTGATGTGACCCTTCCCTCCACACCCACAACAGAAAAAAAAAAAGTCCTTACTGATTAGAAACAGGAAATAATAAAACTCACTAACCACAAAGTATTTTCAAAGACACAAAATAAACAAGCAGAGATAGTGGGAAATAGATATTTCCTGCTGATCCCCTTTCAGCACAGTAACCATAGCTAATAATTATTGTCACTGGGGATTTACAGCTTTTAGAGGGAATGTGTGTTTTTAAGATGATACTGTCAAACTGTACTAAAATATTTTCATCACAGTCTCTCCCAGCATAGCAATAAGGTGGCCACGAGTGCCATGAGATGCATTGCTGACACCATCTAGCAGTAGAAGAGAACTTCAGACTCCATCTGGGGTCGGGAGCTGCTCTCCTTGCAGGTCACACTGATGTGCAGTGCAGGTTCCTCTGGTGGGTGCAGCTGTGGGGGCTCTCATGGGATGGGGTTTTTATCTAAATTCAGCAGTATTTGAGACAGTAAACTGGGAAGACCTTTAATATCTTTCCTCTGCCAGGATTTTGCAGTTTCCTTTGCCTGTTTGTTTTCTCTACCCTTGAGTATTCTGTGTGCTTGGCTTGGGGTGGCCCCACCTCCCACCCCCTTTGCAGTGGCATGACGATAGTGGTCATGGTGACGATGGTGATGGTGATGATGATGTGTATTTTTCACATTGGTGATCACTCCAAAGGGCCCCATCAGTAAGAGGGAAGTCTTCATTTTCAGGCAGAGGGTGGAAACCGAGGCTGTTTGTGCCATTCTGTGTCTTTACCTGACACCTGACCTGCCTTGCCTCCTTGCAGCCAGGTGTAGGCCAGTTGTTTCTCCTGCCACTGCTCCTGAAGGCTCTTCGAGAGGGCTGGATAAAAGGGAAAGCTTCACAGGAAAAGATGCTAAACCCGGAGGTGCTGGTTTTCACTCCTTCGGCACCTCGTCAAATAGACTCGCTGCATAATGAGCCCCTCTGAACTGCGGGGCCGTTCATTAGTATGCGCCGTGTTTGTTTAAGAGCTCCCTGCTCTTTTATTTCTGCTGTGAGCAACTTTTAACTGCCTTTGAGATGAAAAACGGGCACCAAATGTTGCCGGTAAGCGAGCAGATTTGTGCCAGTCTCCTCGATCCAATTCGCAGGGAATTTTACCTTCTGCCTTCTAGATGTTCTTTGTGATTCAATTATAAGTAAAAGCTAAAGCATCGATCCAGGGCGATGCACCCAACCCCCTGATTCCTTCATAGCTTTGAAAGCGTTCCTGTGATCCAGGCAAAGCTGTCCGTGTGTGTGGTGAACGCTGCTTTCCTACAAAGCAAACCCCAAACCAGCTCCTTCAGCTGCACCGAGGAAAAACTGTTTGTGAAAGAAGCAAACAAACGCAGATGCTCTAAACACTCTTTATTCAGAGCACATGGGACAAGGCTGGGAGAAATGTCAGTCGTTATCTTCAAAAGGTTTATTTAGAACTTTTAGTTATGGAAACAAAAAACCCCCACCCCTAAATATAACTATATATAACACACATATACACACACACACACAGAGGTACTCACAAGCTTAAGAGCAATGTCAGGATGTCTGCGTGGCTGGGAACAGCACACCCAGAGTGAGCAACACAGAGAAAATTTCTAAACACCCTCAAAAGTCCAGACCAAGTCTCTCCCTTTTTCTCTCTCTCTTTATTTATTTATTTTTTTCCTCCTAATCATTGCAGCATTTTTACAGGACTCGACACTGGAATCTCCTACACTGCACAGGGATAATATTAAAAATAAAAAGTAGAAGAGACCAGTCGCTTACCCTTTTATCCAACAAAGGGATCTCAGTGGCTTATGTGAGATTTGAAAGGTAAATTTGATGCCAGAGAGGTTCGTTGCTTGTTGTCTTGTGTTTTTTTTTTTTTATTAATAGAAAGTTAACTATTTTAGAATGTAAGATCAGAAAACTATACAATTATTATACACTAAAGAGCAAGAGGGGATACTATACAATAATTTAGATGTATTAAATAAATAAAAAATAATAGCAGCCTTCTACAATGCAGGCTACACTTAGGTTTACTTCGGCTTGAAGTACCCAGGTCTTTAGTACACCTACAGGAACAGATTTGCTCCACAAGTGTTTTAAAGAAACATATCTATAAGATACATAAGTGAGAGTGTCTAAGGTTAGAACAAAAATTGAAAAAACACACTTTACCACGGTCTCCACATATCTAATGACCCCATTCTGGGGTTGTTATGGGAAAAATTTGGCTGCAGAACCTGTTTGGGAGGTGCAGCCTCAGCCTGGTTGAAAACCGACAGCGAGGGCAGCTGGAAGGAGGTTTTGGAAGCTTGCTTGTTGTCGGCAGGGTAGAGGCGCTCCTGTGACGGGTTTGTGCCTCGAGTGCTGCCCTTAGGGCTCAGGGGGCTTTTCTGCATGGGGAGAGGCTGCTGAGCCGGGCTCAGACACCTCAGGGCGGCTTTGCAGGTGTCTTCCCCGGACCTGGGCAGGGATTTGAGCAGGTGGTTCAGGAGGCGCGCCCCGAGGCTCTTGTCCATCCACTCGCAGGTGAGCAGCAGGTTGTGCACCTCGTGCATGCACTGGATGTAGCCGGTGCTGTACCTCTGCTGGGCCTCCAGACCCACCTTGGAGTCAGCTGCGGGGGGCAGGACACAGAGGGGACGTGGTGAGCGGGTGACAGTGACCGGGTGGCACTGCTGAGGCCACCGGGCTTTACCAGATGCTTTGTTTGCTGGGAGGGAAGGCCAGCAGGGTGTGATCCCTGTGCCCTCCTGCCCGCCGCCGAGGCGAAACTGCACCAGAACAGCAGAAATCGGCTCTGGGAGGAACCGACGCCTTTCGGGGATGGAGCAGCGGCCGGCTCCATCTCCCCATCTAGTGGAGAAAGCCGAACCCCGGCGGCAGCCCGGGCTTGTGCCAGGCTGCCAGGGGATCAAACCCGGGAAAGGGACCAGGCACAGACAGCGGGCACTCACCCATCATCTTGCTGCTCTGGATGTTCTGGAGGTGCTTCACTGTCATTTCCAGGATGTCTGCCTTTTCCAGCTTAGACTGCTGATGAGGAAAGAATGCAGTAGTCAGAGGCAGCGAAGGGTTTGCACCATGCCCGGTTTCTCTAAAGATGAGGCATTTCCCTTCCTCCCCCCCACCCCCCCAGCCCAATTTCCCGCCCGCAAAAGGAAAAAAATCGGCGTAAAATGAGCACTTACATCCAGGTGAAATGCACCCACAACAGTCTCCTTCAGCTGGTCTAAGCAGTTATTAATCCTTTCCCTTCGCTTCCGTTCGATGAGGGGTTTCCTTAACTGGCAAAGAAAAGGCACAGGAAAAATTGCAGTTGATATTTTCATTTCCTCTCCCTGCTGCAGTTCAGCAAGGCCAGAGGCCCCCGTACCCTGTGTGAAGCCAGTGCAGGGTGGCACAGTGCTCAGCAGGGAGAAGATGTGGAGGGAGTGTGTGCCAGCTCCAGCCGCGGCCTGTCCCTGAGGTAGCATCACCTCTCCCTTCTCCCACCTCCAAACATCTCAAACAGAGAAACTCATTACACCCGATCAAAACAGAGAGAAGCCACAGAAAGGACGCAGGAAAACACCCACGTGAGTTAAATTCAGAGAAAACATCTTTCTAATAGGAGAAAAAGCCTCGTCCCCTTTCTGGAGGGGGTGGCCCGACAGTCTCACTCGCATGCCCGGTGCAGGGGACACTCACCTTCCTCTCCTCCTTGGTGCTGGCCACCTTGTGCGTGCCGGCGGTGGCCGCGGCCGTCATCCTGGTCCAGGCAGCCGGCCCGGCCCCGGCAGGACGGGACGGGATGGGAAGGGATGGGAAGGGAAGGAGGCACTCGGGCAGTGGCTCGCTCCCCTTCCAGATGGGCTCTTTGCTGCTCCGCTGCTCCTCGGCTGTATTTATAACCCCGAATTAGCATCTGAAAGGCAACTTTCCTTGGCGGGACTTCTTTTCCCACACGAGGGGTCGAGCCCGGAGGTTTGTGGCCATCAATCAAAGCTGACAGGTCACTGCTTCTTTTCAATGACCACGCCGGCCCCCCCAAACGGCGACAGATGTCCAGCCTCCGACGCTGGGCTTTGGAGGGATCTTTTGTTAGGGAAGAAGGGAAGGAAAATGGGCGCGCTCGGAGCAGCTTGCACGGCTCCTCGTTCAATTTGCACAGATTCCCAGGGAGGGACACAATAGCCGGGAAGCGGTTGAATTACACCTGGGAAAATGCCTTCTACTCATCTTTTCCTCCTCTATCTCCTTGAAGCGATGCCTATTTTTACCTGCTAACCTGACCCCAGTAGTTGCACATCATTGTAACAGCCTCTTAATTTAATAATAGAGTGCTTCAGCTAGGAGTTCCTGCTCCCAGGGATTATTGTTACAAGAAAATCAAGATCGATTAAAAACTGTTGACAGCAGACACCTGAAGGAAGGTTGTTTCCATCACAGAAATCCTCTAGGGAAAACATGGGAACTTTATTTACCTCCTAGGAACCTGAATTATCTGTCGAACCTGGGTGGATGTAGGAAATATGTAACTCTTCTAGTTTTTGGCCGCTCTGCAGAGTTTAATATTAAATTTACAGGCTATTGAAGATGCAAACAAACCTAGAGGCGAGTTAGTCCTGTGGGAGCTTTACTTCTTTGATTTTCTTTTCCCCATGCTGCAAGGCTTGGGTGGCTTTGTGAGGAAGGGGGTTTGTCTGCCTGCTCCTCTGGAATGCTGGTGCAGGAGAAGAGAGGCCTTTTGAGGAGGCTTGGTGTGGGGCGAGAACACATATTTATACCTCCTCACTTCTGCCTGGATTGGCGGAGAGGATGAAGGCGTTTTTCATGACTTTGCATTTGCTTTCTGAAGCTGCTTTGCTAATGAGCAGGATGTTGAGTTGAGTCCCACAGGTGAAGCCCTTTCGATTGGTGTGGAATGTGTCACCTTATTGAAGTGGAGAGGAAGCAGCTGCAGTGGTTCAGAAGCACTGCAAGCCCTCCCAACTCACCGGTGGGACTTCCCAGCTCCCAGGAAAAAGAAATATTTTTATTCAAATAAATAAAAAAATAATGGCAGCATTCTACAATGCAGGCTACACATAGGTTTACTTCAGCTTGAAGTAGCCAGGTCTTCAGTACACCCACAGGAACAGATTTGCTCCAGAAGTGTTTTAAAGAAACATACCTGTAAGACAGTGCCATGGCTGCAGAGCCCCCTCCAGCCCTGGGTGGGGACGTCCCGCAGTGATGGCAGCGAGGACATCACGTTGCTCCTTGCTCAAGCACGGTGTAGGTGTGAGTGTGTTTGCTGGAGTGTCAAGGCAAACATACCTGCAGCACGTCTGCACATCCTGCTGCCCGGGCTCATCACCAAAGCACGTCCCCAGCCACGGGATCTGGCAGGCAGAGGCTGTTTGTCAGTCACGGGGAGAGCTGGGGTGCACTTGGTTTTATAAGTGCCCTACTTGGCAGTGGCCTGGGACCAGCTGGGGTGGTTGTTGTGCTGGGAGGGGAAGGTTAATGACTTATCCTTCGTGCCAGGTAAAGGGGTGGGAGTCTTATCTCTGGTGTGCTGTCTTCAGAGACAGCAAAAGGAGATCCCATCACCCTGTGCAGGAGGGCCTCACATCAGCCAGCCTGGGCTGCTCACCACTGGTTTTCCAAGCTTTTTCCTGTCCAGGGCAGTGGATGGTTGCCGGTGTTTATAGAAGGTGTAGCTGAGGCATCTGCATTGCCACATGATCCCAGCAGCTCGGCCTGGAGGAGGTGGTGGCCGGGCTGGGGCAGGGGGCAGAGAGCACACTCTGTTTTGTGCCCAGGCTGGCAGTGCTTGCCCATCTCCCTCTACCTTGTGCAGGGAGCAGTACCTTCCCAAGGCACTCAGGGAAGCAGGGGAAAGCAAAGATCACCTCGGCTCCTGGCCCAGCTGAGCATGGCAGGGGTGTTCCAGCTACCTGGAAGCTCTGAGAAGCCTGTCCCGTGCCTGTTGGCACTGCTGCAGCGTGCCCCCCCTTCTCCTCCTGCCCCTTTGTCCTCTGAGCTGTCCCCAAGCTCTGGGGCTGTCCCAGGGGACCACGAGGGGAGCTGGTGGCCGGGGGGACAGCGGGGTGGCCACGGCAGCCCGGTGGCCCCGGTGCCCAGCCCTAGCCCGCGCCCAGCCCACGCCGGGCATCCGAGCCCCTTCCTTGGCTTGCCCACGGGCATCTGCTGGGGTGAGCTCATTTCAAGGTTCATTTGTAAGACAGCCTCGCAAGTGAAAAAGAAGAGCAGCTTTGGCTGTAAACAGTTATTTTACACCTCTCAGTCACGGCCAAAGCCTTTATTTATTTCGGAGGCGGGGGGTGCGGGCGGGAGAGCTGCCCCGGCCGCGGGCAAGGCTGACATCTGTGCCGGGGATTGTAGGGACCCAACAGCCCCATGCAAATGAGCATTACGGGAGCTTTCTGCGAATTCCCGCTTTCCTTTTGCCTTCCCACTGCCAGGTTTCACTGAAAAGGGGATTCTCCTTTGTAAACAAAGCCTCCCTTTTTTCCTGGGCTTTCCAAAAAAAAAAAAAAAAAAAAAAAAAAAAAGAAAGGGAGAGGAGTGAGCGCTGCTTAGAGTTTTCTTTTTCTGTTATTTGTCTACATTTCACATCCCGGAGAAAGAAAACAACTTTTAACATCTGTTCCTGCAGTTTTTAAGAGGGAAAAGAAAGGCTCTTGAAAAGGGGGAAAGTGTGGCAGATGTTGGCAGGTTCCCTCCGGCGCAGATGTCTTGCTCCGAGGAGAACTTTCTTCGGGGCCGGGCTCCTCTCTGACTCGGGACACGCGACTGCCGGGCGAGCGGGGGACGTGGGAAAGCGCCGCCGAACAAAGGGGCTTTTTCAAACAAACCTGAGAGCCGTGAACAATCTAATCACCAGCAGAGAAATGGTCAGCGGCCCCCGGCCCCGCCAGGGAGGGCTTCGGGGCAGCCGGTGGCCACGGGAGCAGGAAATTTGAGCGGGCTGCAAGCGGGAGTGTCCCTTCCTTGCCCCCTGCCTTGCTCCCGCGGGGACATCCAACGCGGAGCCGGGCCAGGGAGCGTCCTGAGGCGCTGGGCTGGCCCACGCAGCAGCACAGGGGATGGAGGGCTGGCACCTGCCGGGCACCTGGGCTGGGCAGGGCTGTCCCACACCCTGGACAAGGCAGCACCAGAGGAGGGACTGTGGGACAGCAGGGATAAGGCTTCTAAAAAAGAGCTTCTACCAAGATCATAACAATAATAAAAAAATTGATTATGACTTGTGAAACTGACTTTGGTGTGGAAAAAAGTTTATTTTAATGAAAGCAAAAATTTTGGGGGAACCTTCAATTCCCCTTCTTTCTGGCTGGTAAAAGAATTTAAAATAAGATTTTGTCATGAAAGCTGGTAATATTTCTGCTTAGGGACTTCATAGGAAACAAGTGAGAAGCCCAGAGAGAAAGAAGCTGAGCTAAGAGAATTCACATAAGAAAGTAATTAACTCCAGTTTGATGTTAAAGCTGAGGAGCTCCATGATTGTTTCTCTAATTCCTGCAATTTTTGCCCTGCTTCATCTCTGTCCCAGTCCATTTTCTCTGGGTCCTGGGAAGGGCAGAGCTGCTCCTGCCTGCGGAGCTTCCATGTGCCAGGAGAGCTCTTCCTCTTCCCTGCTCAGGGCCGGAGGGGAAAGCCAAGTGAGTTGAGCTGTGTTCCTTCTTTGGAGGCCAAGCACGGGGACAAGCAGCCCAAACCCCTGCTGGGGGTGTCAGCTGTGTTTCTCCTGACAGCAGAGCCCTTCCTGCATGGCAGCAGGGAAGCAGGAGGCATCTCATCTGGGCTGAGGAGCTCCACACTGCAGGAAGGATGCTGCACATCACCAGAGACCTGTGCACCCGCCCCGGCTGGTCCCTCCTGCCCCCTGCAGCTTGGGGTGATACTGTGGACACCAACCCAGGACCTGACAGGACTAACAAGGGGGCTTGTGCAGTACTGAGGCAGCCCCTAGTCCAACCTCCGCCCTGGCTGGTTAATGAATGGCCTCGTTAAGGCAGCTCAGCCTTTTGCCGGGATGGATTTGCTGTGGGAGAATGGGAGGAGAGCTGGGCAGGTGTTCCTGAGTACTCCTCAGTCTGCAGTGTGGGTCACAGAAGGACTACTTGATCCCCCTTGTTTTCCAGACTGGAGATCATCCAGGCTGGATTTGCTCCCACTTAGGAGACTGCTTGCACCTGCTCTGGGCTGTGTCTGCTGGCTGGCTGTGGGGCTGTGGGTGCCTGGCCCCACAGAGCCAGGGAGGCTGGCAGAGGGAGGGAAAGGGGTCCTGCTCCAGGGGTCCTGCCAGTCCATCACTCCCACGTGTCTGTGGGTTTGCTGGGCCTGGTTTAATGGCAGCAGCTCTGCTTTCAGCACGTGATGTGGGCTTTGGGAAGCGAGGAGCAGTGGGCAGGGTAAGGTGGGGACAGTGGCTGCTGCCAACACAGGCAATGGGGACGCCCTGATTTGCAACCACGGGGCACCCTCTGCACCCTCTGTTCTCTCCCTTGGGTTGGGCTCCAGGCTTGCCTTGCCATGAACAAACACTGTCCAGGGAGAGGTTGTTTTACAGGGGCTTTACTCACTCTGAATAAAGAGGGTTTTGTCCAGCTTTTTCAGAAGGTCGGTTCTGGCTCAAGGCTGAGGTTTCAAAATGAGGAGTAAAGCTCTCCTTCAAAACCTTTAAATCTGGATGTTTCTCAGTAGCTACAGCCCCCAAGCAGGCTGTGCTGAAGCCCTGCTTCACCAGGGCTGTTTTGCTGCTGAAATATTGCAGCAGGGGAGGAATGTGAGGAGCAGCAGGACGTGCCAGCACGGTGACTGGACCGGGTCCGGAGGGTGCAGGCGGTGCCTGGGCAGGCAGGCTGGCTCCCGGCACACAGGCTGCTCAACCACAGTCTCTCAAGGATTACTCACTGCTGGATGCCCCAGGGGCACCAGGGCTATGTCTCCAGACTGGCCTCAGTGCAGGATGTTGGAGCTGCCATGTCCCATCTCAGCCCTGTTTGCAGGAGGAACACGTGTACTGCAGCCCATCCAGCTCAGGACAGTGCTGGAAATGGGTTGGTCAGAAAAGCAGAGGATGATTTATCTGTCCTTGGGATGTGGGGAAGAGCATTTGCTGTGTTGAGGGGAATGAGCTGAGAGCACAGCCCCAATGAACAGCCACCACCCACGATGGGCCATGGGTCCAAGAGCTCCATCAGTGAGGGAAGCCATGGCTGTGCTGGGGAAGGCTGCTCCAGACACTCTTCGTGTGGAATCCTTGGGGATGGAGTGACACTGTGTGTACCAGGTCACTGTTTCTGGCAGAGGGCTGGGAGGCCATGGGGTTTGTGGCTGGGTGCGCGTTGTGTGGTGAGTGGGGAAGAGGCACAGGGCATCTGGCAGGTGAGCAGTAGCCCATCAAAGCCCGTGAATTCACCATGGTGTGGGCAGGGGAGGAGTGCAGTTCGGAGTTCACCTGCTCCTCCTGCTACAGGCGGAGAGAGGTCGGTCATATACGGCATTGGACAGTGCCACATGGAGTATTTTCCCCACAGAGAAAGTCCATCTCCAAAAGTAGCACTGAATATCTGGAAATTCTGTTGCCATCTCTAAATCCATCTCCTTTACTGAGTGCACCAAAGCTCTCTGGCCCCAGCTCAGCCTCCTGGGTACCAGCTGGCTGTACCATCTTTGGGAGTGAAATCCTGGGATAGGAAATAATTACCAGGCTGGTACCAGCTGAGTAATTCTCAGCTTTTCTTTCACACACCCCCATCCAGCCTTCCTGTTAAGGATCAGCTGATGCTCTTGCCATTGCTCAAGCTGTCTCCTGCCTGGCAGGTTAGCAGTGCTCCAGGCCCCACAGGAAACCTTATCTGCTGCTTCTCATCCAGAATGCTTGAAACACAGCTCCTGGGCCAAAAGCGCCTTATAGGAAACAGCAAATCTGATAAGCTGTGTGGGTGGTGGCAGGCTGTAAGGGTTAGACCCTCGCCTGTGATGAAGAGGTGGTACAGGGAGAAGAGCCTTCAAGAGGAGAGCATAGGGGACTTCGAAGGACCATTCAAGGAGAATACTTGAACTCTGTTTATGCAGCATGCCTTGAGTTATTTCATTCAGGAGAGCAGTGCTGGGCGTTCTCACACTCCGTGTGTGAGATGTTACCAGATGTCACTTGATAACAAGCCTGATCTGTAATGGAGCAAGTGCTTGGTGTTTTCAGTAAGCTTCACTTTCACAGCAGCAAGGATGCCTGGCTGCCTACACGTTGGAACCCTGGGCTCAGCACCCTGTACCCCAGCCCTGCACATCCCACACTGCCTATTTCTTCTTAGCTTCTCAGTTCTTGAGGCTGCAGAGTGATGTGGGTAAAGATTCATCTTTGTGAGAAGAAGATCTCCTCTGTGAGTAAACATGGCTGTTGTGCCAGCCTGGCCACATGCCAACGCCTGCATTCTGTAGTCCGTGTGTGCTGTCACCACATCCTCAGCCCTGACACAGAACACCCTGTCAGCAGGAACAGGGCAACCCACGGGCCATGCTCTGCAGGAGGAGTGACCCTGTGCTGCCCTGGCTGCCTGGGCTGCCCATGGGGGCATTAGCCTCACCAGCTGCATTCTCCACCTGCTGCCCCTTTCTGTTGCTGCAGGGCTGGGATTGCAGCACCCGAGGAAGTGGGGAAACACTCACTTGGGTGTTTGGCACTCTGTGTCTTGGCACAGCCTGGCTGTGGCTGTGACAGTGGAAAACAGGAGGGTTTAGGAGAAGGCATGAGCTGCAGGGTCTCTGGTCTGTGTGACCCAAGTCCATCCTGGATTGTGTATGAAATCTCATTATGTTCTCTAAGATTTGGGGTTTAATCTGTATTTTTGTAACTAATTTTTTACCAATTAGACCAAAAGGTTTTATACTATTTTGTTTTTGTTTATGAATACTGTCTGCTTTAAACCAACTCTCCTCTTCAATTTTTTTACTTTTTTCCCCCCTCTTCAGTTTTATCTAGGAGACTGTCCTTTATTACAGGGATGAGCATTTCTTGTTGCTGTGGAGGAACCAACAGGTGTACGAAGTCCCGCTAGCTTTTGGGGCACAGTCACACACTGGGGTAGGAAAACTGTGGCCCTGACAAGACGAAGAGCAACCAGGAGCTGTGAGAAGGTGGGTGATGCTCTGTGAGCTGGTTTGGGAAGAAGAAAAGCAGAGTTTGCACTTGTTTTTGCTTCTCCATAACAAGGCCATGTAAAATAATAACAACCCCCCCACTGCCACAATCCTTCTTTTCTTGCTTATTTTTAACATTAGGAGCTGTGCCCTGAAGAGCACCACTAAGCCTGTGCCCATCACAGGTTTCTGCTGTAAGAGCAACTTAATTAGTTTCTGCAAAGCCCTTTGAAGGGGTAAGCAAGCACATAGCAGTGTTATCCAGAGGTTGTGAGTTTCAGAGTTTAACAGGCACTAGTTAAACATGAACTCAGTTAGTCACCTTGTAATTTCTTTAAAATGTAAAAGAACAGGGAAAGCATCTAAAAAAAAAAACCAACCCCAGCAGTAATTTTCAGCAGTGTTCACAGCCTTGTGTCTTTCTGCATGATTTGGGATTCTAAGTGCATTTGCTTCCAGTTCTATTGAATTAATGGCTGTATTTGACTAGCAGTTTTGTGTATGGTGTTTTGTTTTTTGGTGGGTATTTTTTGTTTGTTTGTTTGTTTGGTTTTTTGTTTTTTGGTGGTTTTTTTTTTTTTTTTTTTTTTTTTTTTTTTTTTTTTTTTTTTTTTTTTTTTTGGTTGGTTTGGGGTTTTTTTAGCTCAGGAAATACATTCTACAGCAGTGCTGTTTCTTGGGGTGACTTCAGTTACTTCCTTTCATGTTTACCATGCTGGTGGAAACCTGGTTTTGGCTTTAGTAGTAGATCCTCCCTGGAATGGATGCTGTGCTTTATAGACAACTTTCAATTGTTCCACAGTAATAAAAAGTTTATTAAAATGACTTGCTCTCCAGAAAAGGAATTTGCACCAGATTTTTTTCTATTATTTTTAAGGTAATTGGTTTTTTTTTCTTTTCTGACAATGTTTACCTGCTAACCCTTAGTTCCTGTAGTTTGCTATAGTGTTTTTAAAATGTCTTCTAATTCTGAAATGAAACCATGAATTAAAGATAAATCATGGAATCTCCACAAGTAAAAAAACCTGCTAACTGGTATGAAAGGCAATTACATTTAATTATGTTTTCTACATAAATGGGATTTGGGGGCTCATTATGTATTAATTGAATTAACTGAAAGGTAAAAAAATACTCACCCACAGATGTTTCTTTGAGAAAAGCTTTAGGAGTTTGCAGTGAATGTCTCCAGGCAGTAACAGGTGAAACGCAGTTTCAGGAATTGTCACAGGCACTTGTGAAACCGGGTGATTAAATTCAGCCACTGCAGCTTGGTTCAAAGTCCATGGAAAGACTCAGGATTCTTCTTCTGCTGAACTTTAAACAGAAGAAATTGAACATAACTGCAGTTGTCCCTACTTCTGATATTTCCTGCCTGAAGCCTTTCCCCTGAAGCACCTTGTCAGGAGCCAGGAATAGTGGCTCTGCTCTGTGAATCACACCAGTCTATCCCCAGTTAAAATATGAACTGGCTATTGGTTCTGTTCTGTTTCTCCAGACAGCTGGCAAGACGACCCAGAGGATTTTTTTGAGATGATTGTTTTCTTGATTTTGGTATTTTTTTTGAGATGATCTGTGTCAGATGGCCATGGAGGTGGCAGAGCCCCTCTGTCCCCTGGCATGGGTGACACATCCACAGCACAAGAGCTATTCCAGGGCTCCCTGCCCTGCTCCCACCGCAGCTGGAGCTCTGTACAAACGGGGCTCCTGCTGGGGAGCTCTCAGCTGTGACACCCCCAGGAAAACTTGGGGTTGTGGGCAGGGACACCCAAAGGTGCTGCAGGAGCTGGGGGACGCTGTGTGGGACTTGAGAGGTGCTCAGGGCCTGCTGCCACAGCAGGAGAGTGGGGCAGAGGAGGAAGCACCCAGCAAGAGAAAGGGCAGGAGTGTCCCATGGAAAAAGAACATAAAGAGACAATGGTTACAGGGCCTTGTGGAGAGCTGCCATGGCATTCCAGGAGGGAACTGCTGCCCTGCCTGAGGGGAGTGGTGAAGGGAGAAAAGAGGGGAGCAAAATAGAGAAATAGAGCTGCTTGAAGGAGGATTAATTTCACAGGCTGACATATTGTTTTTTCCCCAGTTTTACTATTTTTCAGTGTGGGATGGTGATAGGAGGAGTTAGAGCTGAGCTGTAGGGGCTCCCTGGGCCTCCCACCAGCAGCAGAGAGCCTCAGGATTCCATTCAGCTCTGTCCTTCCTAAGCAAAGCACCTGCATGCTTGCCTTTCTAAATACCATTTTTTGCCCCAATGAAATAACTTGGATTTTTTAAAATGTTTACTCACTTCCTAATTTGCGAGGATTAATTAATTCACAATGGATCTCTCAGTCATGGCTGTGAATTAGCAAATCATTAGTGTGCTAAGAGCTCTCTCACATGCTGTATTTAATCCCTGCTTCTAAGAGCTTAGAAAAATCATGCTCTCTCTGCTCAGGGGTTTCTCTGCACTGTGCAGGGATGGCAACTGCACTGAACCCATTTCTTGCATGATCTCTTTTCCAGTGGTCATTTGTAAAGCAGTAGTGTCTATTCTCCACAAGCTGATACTGAATCCCTTTAACAGTGCTTGCCTTTAGCTCCTTCTGTCTTCTCAGCACCCTGATTATTACATGTGTAAACGTGAATGGTTTTAGCCTAAGTATGGGTTAACAGTTTGAACTCAAATATACACACCCTTTTCATGTTGGCTTTGAAATCAGCGATCCACACGTGGGGTATGTGAACTGCCAAAATTTTGCTGACCACATGCTGTGGGTCCAGGTGACCATCAAGGTCTCATCACCTCACACAGGCACCATGACCCCTCCTGCTTCAGGTCCAGTGCTGCTGAGTCTCTTACATCTTTCTACAACAGCAAGTAAATATTTGAGGGATGTTAGCAAGCAGATATAAATAAATGCTATGCACACACTGGTTTATACCCCCATGTCCTGTCCCCTGAGGTGCTGAGCATGGCAGGATTCGCTTGGGCAGCCCCCTGTGGCACCAGCAGGGTGCCAGGCTGGACCTGGAGCCCGTGGTGTCTGTCCAGGGAATTATCCCGTGGAACCAGTGCTGCTGGAGCTGCCCAGTCCCACTGTCCAGTGCCAGCCCCTCTGTGCTGCCCTGCTGTGGGATGCTGGCACAGCTGCAGGTGTGCTTGATGCATTTTTCCATGTCTGAGCTGTAGCACACAGCTGATGAAGAGGTCAAGAGGCAACTCTGCCCACCGACATCTGAAGTTCACCAGCCAGGGAACTGTGATGTGGAGTTCAGAGCAGCAACACTGCTGCAGGAGAACATCAAGAAGCCCAACCCAAACCCTCCCCAGCAGTGAGACAAGGAAGGGCAGCAAAGGGATGTGGAGACATGTAACCAAAAAGAAGCTGAAGATAGAAGCTGTCAGCTCACAAGAAGTTTATGGACATTTTGGGAAAGCAGGTCCCACATGGCTGCATGTCAGTACTGCATCGGACCTCCTGGGGCAAGGTTTCACCTCGTGGCTTGTAAGAAATTCATTACTTGTTTCATTAAAAATGTATTTTCTGCTTTAAATGTATTATACCGCGCTAATGGACAATATCAACTTGATCTTATGCTGGGAGAGGTGTGGGCTTTTCTCCATGCAGGCTAATTTGCATTTGTTACAGTGACAGTAATAGATGGGTATTACATACAGGGATGGAAAACCAGTCTGGAATCCTTCCATGCCTTGTTGGGGACTGCAGAAAACCTCCAGGCTGTAAATCACCATCACCTGATGCATAAGGACAATCAGCCCTTGTCCAAGGCATGATGCTGAGTTCCTACCCCATACTGAAGCTCTGAGTGTCATGGCATGGAAAAGAAGTTTTGTGACACTGCAGAGGGTGTAAAGGGTCTGCAGAAGGGCAGGGCAGAGGGGGGTGCAAATGGTGAAAGGAACAGTAAATGCAAATAACGAATAAATACCATTAAATAAAATTTAAATAATAACTACAAAGACTGTTAACTACTAATAAAGAATAAAGGAATAGGTTGCACCTTGAGTTCTGCCTGCAGGTTTGGGCCCCTCACTTTAAAAAGGACTTTGAGGTGCAGGAGTGTGTCCAGCAAAGGGCACCAAGGCTTGTGAGGGGTTTAGAAAACTTGTCTGATGAGGAGTGGCTGAGAGAGCTGGGGTTGTTTAGTCTCCAGGAGCTCTGGAGGGACCTCCTTGCTCTGTACAGCTCCCTGGCAGGAGGCTGTAGTGAGACGGGGCCAGTCTCTGCCATATCTGCAGTGAGAGGACCAGAGGAAATGGCTTTAAGCTGCTCTTTAAGCAGGAGAATCAAATTAAATATTAGAAACATATTTTTCCCTCTCCAGGAGGTCAGGCATCATCAGAACAGGTTGCCAGGGAGGTGGTGGAGGTGCTCACAAGGCGTCTGGACCCGGTGCTGGGCGATGTGGTCTCGTGGCTTGGGGGTACAGTGGCAGCGGGTGGATGGTTGGACCGGATGATCTGAAGGGTCTCTTCCAACCTTGGTGATTCTATGATTCTGTAGTTACCCACACCGCCCTGAGCAGGTAACCTGACACAGTTCCCCTGTGGTCCCCCTGCTGCTGGCTGGGGCTCCTGCTCCCTGGCACTGTGCTGCTCTTCCCAGAGCCATCTCCGTGCCAGCAAAGCTCTGCAGGGCTGGAAAGCTGTTAGCAGAGAGCAGTCCACTGTACACACTGCCAGCCTCCTGAAATTAAATAAATAAATGGGAAAAGAAAACAGGTGTTTGCTTTGAAAGTAGCTTGTAAGTCTGAAGAAGTTGGGTGCATCTTCCTGGTTGCCTGGTTCGTCGTGGGACAGCAAAGCCACCTGCACGATGCCAGTCATGCCTGGGCCGCCAGGCAGAGTGCAGAGCTGCCAAAATGCAGCAGCAGAATAAACAGAGGTTTATCTCCAGGCTGCACGTGGAGGGCGAGAGGCTGCAGTCACGTACTGCAGCAGGAACAGCTCTGCACAGGTGTGAGGAACATGCTCCACGGGAGAGGGTTGTGCAAATTCCAGCTCTGGACATTGCTCTGTTGTGACTGGATAAGGCTTGGGTGACCTGACCCAACACTGAAACTCTGCTTTAGTGGGAGGTTGGCATCCGTGTGGCCCCTTCCAACCCAGTTATTTTGTAGTTTGTTGTGTGAAGGCAAAGTAAATAGCAAGATGAGAGTAATCTGCATATTGTAATTGCAAATGGCTGTAAGACTGATTAAGTTATTAAGATGTTATGACAACTTCAGGAGCAAAGTTAAAAAGTCACATTCTTTGGAGTGGTAGGAAATTAATTAACATTCTTTTCTTTTTTCTTTTCTTCTTCTTTTTTTCTTTTTTTTTTTTTTTTTCTTCTTTTTTTCTTTTTTTTTTTTTTTTTTTCCCTAACTAGTAGTGAAAAGAGTTTGCCTTCTCACCCCAAGGTCAGACTCTGACCAGAGAAAACCTCTGTGAGCTCTAGTGGGAAACTGCTCTAAATGGTTTAGTACCATATTTAAATTTGCATTTTATCTCTTTCTGATTGCGCTGGTGGCCATGGGTCAGTCTCAGAATTTGCCTTAACTAAGAAGTGATTAGTAGGTTCAAAGACATATATTGCTGATGTTAGGAATGTATATATACAAACGAAACCAGTGTTGTAATCAATGCTCTCTGTTTTACTATGTAACAAAATGAAAATGAAGTAAAAGAGGTTTCCATTTTAGACACTTTTACCACTCAT
Source organism: Cettia cetti (assembly GCA_013401135.1). Taxonomy (NCBI): domain Eukaryota; kingdom Metazoa; phylum Chordata; class Aves; order Passeriformes; family Sylviidae; genus Cettia; species Cettia cetti. Next base: position 17,127 of record VZUI01087789.1, on the reverse strand, counting down.
TTTTGTTCCAAAGGCCTTATCAAGAGTAATTTGTTTATTTAAGTGGCTTCAGTATTTTTCTTTGCTAGCCCTTCCTGTGCTGTGTTCAAACCAGGTACGTTTTGGCTGTGCCGTTTTTAATGTTACAGTGATCCTTTTTGCTCCCCCAGGGTTTGTATTTATCACATTACAGCTCCTACTTGCATAAAGCCTATGTGTGCACTTTGTGAGGGATGATGCTCTGGACTTTGTGTATTTATTTATGTTTGGTTTATTGTCATTCTCCTTTGGACACTTGCAATGCATATTTGCTGTGCCATCACCTCAAACATATAAACATGACACTGTGTGACAGCTGGTACCATCAGGTCCTGTAGGGCAGGGTGCCCATGGAATGGGTTGAAAGGGGATGGATGTCCTGTTGGAATAAAGTATTCTCTGGCCAGTCCTATGGGGTTTGTGTGGTAGCAGCAGGGTCAGGAAGGGGTGAGTCAGGGTGGCTCTTGAGACAAGGGGAGGCGAAGAGAGGAGGAGCTGCAGCAGCAAAGTGGCTGCAGAGCTGGCCCAGGCTGCCAGACCTTCGGCTGTGAGCCCAGGAGGTCTGTCCTGCCTCGGGCCATGGCTGCAGTCACAAACAGTTTGGTTTACTAATGTCATCTACTGGACAGGTGTCCAGCCTCATATTTCTTCTTTAGGATGCACCCTAAAACAAATGCATAAAAAATTCCAGGTAAAACATGTATTGTGGAAGTTGTAGCAATGTTTCTGCAGTGCTTTGCACTCTGATGGTGCTTGGGCAGCTCAGTGGCCCTGACAAAGCAAATTATATGCCAGGTTAATCTGAGTATATTTGGTACTAATTTACATCAATTTCTGGTAATTTTCCCTTTCACTAACACTGCTATAGCGAAAAGCCATGCCAAATCTTTGTGCAACAGTTGGACAGAGCTTTGGCCCTGGGTCCTTGATTTTTAGAATGGGACAAAGGTCCTAAAGAGTACAAAACTTTCACTTGGGTGATCGAATCAGTCCTCACAAAGTGCTGACACTGGTATCTGGCAGGAAGGTAGAGGAAACGGGTTTGAAACATACCATACACGTGAGTATCACAATTTATCTCGCTTTAAATTAGCATTGGTAAATATTGTAATTGGGAGATGAATAATTTACTAAAGTATTGATAGTTTTCATTTTTAGATGAATTTTGAGTTACCAAACAAGTAATGAAGGGATGAAACATTGCAAATTAAAATTAGAGAATTCTTCAGTTGTGTCCTGTGGTTTTGCTCTCTTTGCATTCTTTTGTGGTAAACATGTACAATAATAAATGTTTTCTTAAGAAAATAATGTATAAAATATTCAATTATTCCAGTTTCTTAATGGGATTTAGATTCCAGGTCTACAGTTCCCTTGTGTGATACCTTATTTTGTACTAGGTATTTTTGTTATGTGTTTGCAGATCAGGCTTGTGTAAAGCTAACTCCATACACTGTGTGTGTATGAACTGTTTCAACAGGTTTCTGACAACAGAAATTTTGGGAAACCTCCTTGAAGAAAACTTGTGTTGCAATGGCATCGTCCTGTCTGCAGATCTGTGCATTGCTGCTGGCTTTAGCAGGATTCACCACACTACTTGTCACTACCATGTCCAGCAGATGGAAAGTGTTGGACACCACGGCAGAGCTGGTTACTGCAGACTGGGTTTCTGAGGGGCTGTGGATGGACTGTGCAGCAACTGCTGTTGGATCAGTAGAGTGCAAGAAATTCCTCTACATGCTGAGTTCAGACCGTAAGTGATCAAGGAATATGTTTATAAAATCCAAGGATGGGGTTTTATTCCTTCTTTCTGCATGTTAGCAGGCTGGGGGGCACAGAGTGCAGCTGTCCCAGAGGGTCTCGTATAGCAAAATCCTGTAGTGGATGCAAACAAGTTAAAGGGCCACCATGAAACCAGTGTTCACCCTGCAGTTCAGCTCAGTCACTGTTGTGGCTTTGCTGCCCTCTCTGGTGTGTTGACATAGAGGTATGGGTGATATACAGTAAATCTGAGAATTATTTTCTAATAGTTTTGGAAGAAATAACGTGTTTTCACTCAGCCTAGTTCTTCAATACAAGCAGATGAGAGATCAATGGGCACTGGTGTTTGTTTGTGCTTTGGTGTGAGACAGGAATTGTTAGATATTCCAGAACTGGTTTGATACTTTGTGCTAAACCTGCGTACCTGGGGTTTTTTTCTGAAATTTCTCAGAGGTGGTGAGCTTAGACCAAAATACAACTATGCAATGGATGCTTCTGTGTTTTCTAGGGTTGACCATGCTAGCAGGGTTGTTTATCTGCAGTTAGAAAGAGAAGAAATGTCTCAGTAGGGGCTGGAAAGTATTTGTTTGAATAGTTCTGGATTCAAACAATACTTTTCTGTAAACACTATCTTTATGGTAAAGGACTGGGAAGGACTGACATTGAAGTTCTTTTCTCAGCAAACTGAGTATAGAAACATTAACACTGTAGCCTCTGGAAATGGTATTTTGTTAAGCTTTCTGTCTTAAACAGAACCTTGCATTTATTCTTTTACAACTTTTGGTTTTGTGCAGTCACGTTGTGAGTGATGTTAGTATCATTTCTTCAAGTCTTCCGTGCTTTATAGGTTCCTGATTGCTGTCATTGCTCTTCGTCTGGACGTGTCACAGACCATGAACCTTGTTTTTCTTGACACAGATATGGACTTCCCTGGAGTCAGAGCTGCCTAACTGTAAGGCAGGTCTCTAAAGGGTGAGGGTTTAACTCTCAAGATTCAGCATGTTCATGGTTCTTCCACAGGGCCCTCACTTTGGTGGCCTCATCTGCCTTCATGATGAGGATGCCAGTTTAATAAGTATCAGGGTCCTGTAATGAGGCCAGAGTTTGTAGCCTCAAAAGGAGGCTAATCATATGCTTCCAAGGATTTTAAAAACATTGCTCATTGCATCAGAGGCAATGTCAGCTTTTCACATTGTCCTGGTATCTGTTCAGCTCCTCTCCAGGGCCTTCTCTTTGTAGATACCAGGATGCCTTAAGTTTCTGGAAATTAGAGTGATGAGATGGAGCCAACAGTGACAGCGTTCTGTTCAACTGACTGGCTTAGAGCATGCCCAAAGGAAAGCTCCCAGGCTGTGGGAGGTGCTGATGTGAAGCTCTCAACACCAACTCTTCAGCCCTGCTGATGCAGAGCCTCTTGCAGAGCAGTACAGGCTGTTATGCCCATTGCTCAACAAGGTACAGTTTACAAAATTTAGTGAAGGATAGCCTTATGTTCATTAACACATTGGAGAGTGATTTCCTGAAGGCAATTATTTAAATGCCTGGTGCTGTATAGGAAAACTCATGCACTTCATGTCTGCAGTTTAATCTTTTCTGTTTATATGTGTGCTTTATGACTGCCTGTTGAAATACATTTCTTAACTAGGAAGGTATTTTTTAAAAAGTATACTCTTAGCTTTTTATTTCTATCCTTGGCAGCAGTATAACAGCTGGGGACACTTGATTCAAGGTCCCAATATCTCACTTTTGAAGGTGCTGTCAGCAGAAGTGATTGCTGAGATCACCAGCATAGCACCAGTGTATGGGTACATTGGCTGGAAACTCTTTGAAGGGCTTTTAATGAAATGCAGATACTCCAGAGTACGGGTACAGTGTGTTCATTTTACTATGCCATCATTTGTCAGGTTGCAGTGACTTAGCAGAAGGAGGGAATTCTGTAACAGTCACCTGAGATCAATTCTTACCACACACTATCTGGTTTCCTTAAAAGATTGCAAGTTTAGAGCTGCACAGGATCACAAGCCAAATATGGTCTTGTTTAAATCTGTGGCAGTGATCCTCTTGACTGCCATGGGAGCCAGAATGTCATAGTGGCACTGTAATACCTTTTGGTAGCTGAGCCTACCAACCTACAGCATCAGCTCAAAGTGACCAGTGAATTTTGATGAAAATCAGCAGATACCTGTTAGGGGCAAGTTGTGGCTCTCTCAGAGGCTAATCCTCCTGGTAGTGTTTACATAAATGCTGTGGATCTGTTACCATGTTGCATCATAGCAGAATTATTTTATGAAGAAACTCTGACTCCATTTCCTGGAGATAAGAGCAGGTTATCACTGCAAGAGATGGTTAACCCCATTTGGATCCACAAGAACTTTAAAGTATTGATGGGAGTGGGTAATGTGAATTGAGTCTACCATTCTGTTTAGCCAAGAGCAGAAGCAACTAAACTTGAGTTTAACATATGCTTTGCTTAGAATAGCTTTTTTAAAATCCTAAGGTATTCTAACAAACAGATGCAATTTGCTGATATGTATTATTTTTCTTATAGCTGTTTTTCTTCATAATCTTGCTCCCTTTGAGACAGGCCTGTCACACTAGTTCCTTAATTTCCTTATTTTCAATTCCATGATACATACATTATTACAATTGTAATACATTGTACAATTGTACAGTGTAAGTGGGACTGTTTTTAAGACTGAAAGTATTTAGCTATAGATCAATAGACAGTAAAATATTAAAGGAAACCACTCATCCATAAACTTAACCTTCCTGAAAGAAGCTGGCAGTGCAGTTGTGGATTACTTATGACCAAACTCCAAAAACTGTGCTAAATTTTCTAGCAGAAGAATAAAGCTTTTGTTCTCAAGCTGTTTTATGTTTGAATCTTCAAGAAAATATTACACAAAAGCTTTTTGATTTGACAGCAATAATAAAATTACAAGCAATTTTAATCTAGTGTAGAATCTAGTTGACTTCAGAAAAGAGACAGAAAATATTTGCCTGTATCATCACTTTTACATGGTATTTGGTAGAAATACTGCCTGGAGTTTCTAGGCTGAGAAAAAGAGTAGGCTCATTTTTCACTTCCTATTAGAAAAAGAATTAATATTGTCACTTTTTTTGCATGCTAATATCTTTATCATGAACTGCTCCCACTTCTTATTGTCATGCCCAGTAAGCCTTATCTATGGGGAAAGAGCAAAGAGCAAAGGTAGACTCATTTTGGATTGAAACCCAGAGATAAAACAGCAAGGAAGCTTCTGAAAGGCTTCACTTGATTGTAATCTAATTATAAGGATATTTAACTGTTACTACTCACAAGCATGACTGCAGCATTGGAAATTGTTGGATTTCTTTTGTGCTTGGGTGGGCTGGCAGTTATTGGAGCTACTTTGCCAAATAATTACTGGAAAGTCTCCAGTATACATGGTTCTGTGATCACAACATCTACGTTGTTTGAAAACCTGTGGAAGAGCTGTGCAGAAGATAGCACTGGAGTATCCAACTGCAGGGATTTTGACTCTATGCTTGCACTGCCTGGTAGGTGACTTTGTGCAGCCTTGTTTATATTGCTTAAAAACTTATTGGCAAAAAGTAGTAAGGCTTTTGTTTTGGTAATCTGGTTATTCTGGAAAATAACTGGCCAAGAAGGACTTTGTGGGCTGAAGTAATAAAAATCCCTCAAGCAGCAGAATGTGTCAGGCATGTTAGGAAAGGCTATAAAATAAGGCAAATGAAGTCGGTTGATCAAGCATTTAACAGGCATTTAAAGTGGGTTGTAATCTCTTCACTAGCATCTTGTGGGATGTCTTAGTAGGAGACATTTTTAAACTATTTATTTGGAATTATTGTGTAGACCATCTTTTGCAATACTTCATTAGCTAATGTACTGTAGCTGGAGTTTTTTCATGTAATAGGAAATACTGGTTTTAGCTGCAAAGTGGTAGTGGTTTTTGTGAGTTGAGACTGAAAATTGTAGATAATCCAAGAAATACATGATTATATATTATACATATTACAACATATCATATTATAACTTATAGAAGGAGTATATGCTATAAATTAATATATGATTAGGCTTGTTAACTAATGCTAACTACTGTCAGGGCTTGTTAACTGAAGTCTATTTTGATGTGGTTTTAAATATCAAGAAATTTAGATCTGCTGGCCCCTGTCCTCTGTAATAGTCATCATAATTGTGGTTGTCCTCATATGCCCAACTAAGCAATATTCTGTGGATAGTAAGCATGTTTATAGACAGCAAAGCTATTTTTTATCAATCTTGAATAATTCAGTATGTAGATACTTATTCAGAATAAAAACACATTCCTTCTAGCTGAATCTGCCCTAGGAGGTGGCTAAACTACATAGGAGGATACTCCTAATCTGAAGAATGTGTAATATAGGATTAGTGGGAATGAGGTGTTAAACTCACTTTCTCCCTCAATCTGAAGTAAAGGCTTGTTGACCAGCTCTAATACTGACATAGCAATTCTCTGGAACTGCGTCCAGTATTTAGGGAATAATCTGTTCTTTTCATCTTTCAGTCTTCTCTAACAATTGCTTTTAGAGTGTATGTGTGTGTGTGTGTGTGTGTGTGTGTGTGTATGAAGAGGAACATAACCCTATTTAAACATTTAGCCTCAGTAACAGCAGGATCATTCCATTGGACATTATCCTCTGCAGAGCACTTTTGTCAGTGTGCACCAGCACTGCTGGGTTAGTAGCTGGACTTGATGATCTGAGAGATCTTTGCCAGCCTTAATGATTCTGTGATTTTTTTTCTTTGTTCTTGTAAAAACCACTCCAAGGGCTGGTTTGTAGCTTACTGCCACTGACTCCAGGCAGCATCTTGTCATTGGTGTGCTTACATGGGGTGTTGCCTCTTAGAGTATGTGCAGATTTGGGCCATGGGCCTGCAGGAGATCAGCATCTGGAGAAAAAAGGGGGTTTGAAAGAAGCTGGTGGGGTCAGAAAAGAGCACCGTTAGTGCTAAAGAAAACAGAACAGAAGGCAAGCAACAGCAGGGCTTCTGAGAGCTACAGATAACAACTTGGAGACAGCAGGAAGGAGAAAAGAGGGGCCAGAAAGTAAATGACTGGGACAGGCTCTGAAGTGAATTTGTGAAGGTTAGGTTTGATCTGTTGTAGAGGAGATCAGTCCTGCAGTTGAGATGGCAGTATATAGTTGAGGGGTAAAGGCAGGGGGAAGGGGAAGGGAAAAACAATTTGCAAAACTGTGAAGATAAAACATTTTTAGGAAGGAAAGCTGGAAAAGTCTGAAGACACTGGATGGTAGTAACAGTTGAAAGAACAGCTGGGCAAAGCAGGAAAGAGGAAGAAAATGGGTTTGGTAACAACAGGGGCTCAGCAGACAGTGGGACCTCTGGGACACATCCCTAGTGCTTGCAGGTATGAACCAAGGCAGATTAAAAATTACCATGGTCAGTTTAGGCGTGTTTCAATTTCCTGTTTAGAAACTTAACTGAAACTGCTGTGAGGATGCCAGGGACTGGACGGAGGGCAAAAAGAAAAAAACAAAAATGTCTTTGTTACCTCTATCAGAAGGACAATGAAGATTTTCTAGGAAAGTTTCCTTATTGGCAACTGAGCTATGTGGAATCGGTTTTGCTTTATGTATGGGGAAAGGCTGACTTGGTTCTTTTAAACCAATTTAATTTTAGTTCACTAAACCATTAGTCTAAATGACAAATATTTGAAGTGAGGAACTTTTTAAATGCAATATTGTACAAGATTGAAACCATGACTCCATATAGACAGACATTGTCTGTCTAGTCACAACTAAGTCAAACATTTGATATTAGTTGCCAAAGCTTTGTAAACTTCCTTTTCTTCCCCCCGTTTCTTTTTAAGGTTCCATAGATGTTTTTTCCAATGACAGGATTTGGGTATAATTTCTTACAATTGGTGTGTACTACTAAAATGAACTTTGTATCTTGTTAAATAAGCTAAGTTTAAAATAAAAAATTGAGTTTTCTGAATTGTGAACTAAAGTCCTCAGTTAAGGCTTTTGAGGTTATGGTATTGTGGTACAGTTGTATGAAATCCCTTTCCCATTGGATTGCAAGCAAGGGTATGCTTGTGTGTCCTGGAAAGATCTGGGGAGTCCCCGAGCCTGAAATGTGAGCTGTTGGACCCCGCTGGGTGACTGCCACAATGTAAGATCCCAAACATGAAAGCAGCATTGTTGAGTACTTACCTCAGCAGTATCTTCTGCAGGAAAAACCCTTGACCTGTTAGTGGTATTTTGAAGGCTCTTTCCACTTTTACAACTTTCTTAATTTTTTTCCATGAAAATTTTAAATATAGTGCTTAACAAAGCATTAACTCCTGAAATGATTTTAGCCTTTAATTCTGTATATTTATCTCATGAGTGCTTATTGCTATCTTTGCTAACTCTTAAGCTTGTAGGACCAGTACTCTCAAGCCACATTAGGCTGAGCTGGAGTGTTCATATCACTTTGCCTCCTGTCTCTGGAGAGCTGTCTGGAGAGCTACAGCTCACTCTGCTACAGAACTAGACAGCAGGTTACCATGGTGGGTGTGCAGGTGGTCAGGGAGAAAGAGCCTGAATGCTGGCATCAACGATGTGAGTGTCCATTATGATTCAAATTAGAGGCACAGATTCATTTAGGTTGGAAGAGAACTTAAAGACAATCAAGTTAACAAAGTTAGCAGTTGTGACCCTGCCAGGTTGTGACGCTTGGCATGTTTATCTCACAACAAAGGTGCCGAAATGCCATTTGACCTGGTGCCTGCCAAATGCAGGCTGCCATTTTAATGGAGCCCAAAGCCCCTGTCTGACCTTCTATCTTAGGCTGATTAATAATCTAGTCCTGGTTTTTGTGCAATTTTTGCCTAGATGTGAAGAGCAGGAGCCTAAAGGATGCAGAATTGCCAGCATACAAGATTCCCTAAAGTGCCCGGAGCAGCTGGAACCTTTCCACAGGAGAATGTCTTAGGGAAGAGGGCTGCAACTCTCAGATGCACTCAGCTCCTGTTTGTTACACTGAGTTTGAAGTGCACTGCTAACTTCAGCACAATTCTTTCCTCTCTCTCCCTGGAAGCAGCAAAGCTGGAACCTTTCTCCAGTGCCTCAGTAGTGCCAGAGCCTTGCATACCTTGACTATCACCTGGATTTCAGATGTGTCCTGTGCACTAAGCTGTGCATGTGTCAGGAATTCAGAAGGACCTGTGAGTAGGAGACTTTTTCCTGCTCCTGCTAATGACTGTGTATGCCATTAGGCATCCTCACAGGAATGTAAGGAATGAGTGGTTTGCTGTAGTTTTTCAGGATTTACTAAAGACACAAGAAGATTTACTGAGCTTATAAAGTGTAGGCATAGCTTAGCTCTCAAATCTGTTTGACTTGAAGGCTAAACGTACTTGGGTTTGGAGGCTTCTCCAAACCACATGACAAAGTTGGACAAGATTCACTCATTACTGCACCTGTTAATTTTGTCACTTCCTCTAATCACCTTTTTTTTTTTTTTTTTTTTTTTTCCCCAGCACAAGATTAATGTAATTTCTGTATAGATCCTGATTTGTTTTCTCTTTTTCTGTCTTAGCTCACATTCAGGCATGCCGTGCCCTGATGATTACTTCCATCCTTTTGGGATTCTTAGCTGCAGTAGTCTCACTGCTTGGTATGAAGTGCACAAACATTGGCTTGAGTGATGAAGATGGAAAAATGAAGTTTACTGTCACAGGAGGATTTCTTTTTATTTTAGGAGGTAATATCAAGGTGGAAATGAGAACACTATTGATATTTTGTATTGCTTTCAGAGCCAGACTAAATGAAATAAACTTGTTCGTGGTTTAAATGTTACAGCCATTAAAGGAATCATTCACCTGTGTGCTTTTTAAACTTTTTCTGGTAGGTCTCTGCTCCATGGTGGCTATTTCTTGGTATGCTGCAATGGTTACTGCTCAGTTTTTTAACCAACTGTACGCTGGAACCAAGTAAGTTAATGTATCTGTCATATCAAACTCCATCGTGTGTTAGACAGCTGCACTATTCAGAACTGGGATGGATCCCATTACCACTCCTACAGGAGGGAAAAATTGTATTCAGGGAATCTTTTCACAGATACCCCCACCTCAGAGATGTTGGAGGGGAGGGAGGATTGTTCTTTTCTGGAAGAGTTAGTGAATGTGTGAGGAATACCAACCCCACATCTGAGGGGCTTTTGTACTGTGTTTGCATCTTCTTAAGAGACTCAAATGTATATCTCAATGTTATGAAGAAGGAAAGGTAAAATTCTTAATCTGCTTTGGCATTTAGGCCAAAAGAGGTACCAAACTCAAGTTCTGGCTAGAATAAAGTCCCTCAGATGTACAGGCAAGGGGAAATGGCATGTGAAGCAGATCGAGCTTTGTATTCGTGACCTGTAGAGAAATCTGCTGCCTTACGTATGTCTATATATTAACAGCTCAACATTTGTTTTTCTTATGAGTTAAAATGAAGCAAAATGTGTGGGATTATCAGCTAATGCAGTTGCATACAAACAAGTTTTGAGGTATAAAAGCCCTTACTCTTTGTCTGATATAAAATTAACAGTTATCAAACCTAAATGGCAGCTTATGACCTTATCTAGGTGCCCTGTTTAGCAATGAGGAACAAGAGTAGAGGTGACTGGGCCTCTCCTTCAGAGAGGGGGAAAAGGAGAGGGAAACATACTGTCTGTGGAATATGAGACATCTATAATATACTTCTACCACGTATGTAATTCATAGATCAGTAAACTATAAATTGTTAGTTGCTAGGATCATATTTGAGGTGTTTTGTAAGTTCCTGCCCAGGAATCAATTCAGGGAAGTCAGAGGTGAAGTGCTTCGTGATAAATCAAAGTACTTTAGACAATGGCTTTTGTTGTTTGTCAGTTTTCCCTGTGTTTTCAATGAAGTGCTTCGAAAGAAATTGTATTTGTGCAGTTGCTTTTTGTTGCTTTATATCCCCTTGAGAGCACTATATGAAGGGTAATAAATACATTAGAGAACTGCAACAGCCGTTGATAAGGAATTTCGGTTAGTCGGATAGCTGGTGTGTTTTATAGTTACCTGCCAGAGCTTTGGGGCTTCAACATCAATGCCTGTTAATCAGTTACCAGATGCTTTGCATTCAGTAGCTAAAGAAATCCTTTTTTTTTTTTTTTTTTTTAATATCTAAACTTCATGTTTAAGCTATTGATTCACTGAGCAGTTCTTAGATGAATTAAGTTGGATCATTGGTAAAGCTGGACATGGGGTCTGTGAGACAGGTTTAAATTCAGTTGCATGCCAATATTGATCTTCACTCTTATGAGACTGGCAAATCTGGTTTGTCAGATTGCATTTTTTTGGTCTGACATCAGCTAAGTAGTGGACTTCTGCCAATTCTTAGAGGATTTTCTCCTACAGCTCTGAAGGCAAGCTAAGTTCTCCTGGAGATGTCTCCTATATAATTTGCTTTGATTTATAGGAGACTGGTGAGCAGAAAAGAGTACAATTTGTACTCCTGGTTTTTTTTGATAATGCTTGTTCCATGTTTGGAAATATCTAAACCAGTGGAGACCTTGTGGCTCCCATGTGTGATGAGAACACAAAGAGCTGTGAACCTGTGTAAAGCTCTCCCTGTTAGCAATGAATTCCAGAGTCAGAAGCTTTGACACTTTTAAATAATTGTTTTAAATAAATCTCTGGTTCCGTGCTACCTTCAATGCAGTCCATGACACTTATTTTGCCCTTATTTTGGGTATCTCAGACCTCAGATGTACAGGTGGATTGTGGATATAGTTTTTGTCTGATCATTAAAAATTGTTATCCTCTTTTTATGAAACTCCTGCCAGACTTCTTCTGACTCAGTTGTCTCTAGTCTTTGGGACAAATTCACTATCAATGAATTTCTTAGACTGGACTAGGGGGTTTCCTGAAAGGTATAGTTTTGTATAGTAAAATAGGGAACTATTCTTTCTCAGCCTGGGACATTCATAAATGCCTTTCAGCCATACAGCCACAGAGGGTGCTGAATATCCTTTAGGATATCTCAGTTTGAAAACTAGCCCTATACAAATAGCTACTTGTAAGTGACCTAGTGTAGTGTCCATAGAAAACTGATGTCTGTGGTCAGCCTTTTCTCAGCATACAGACAGTAAGATCTGAATCATTCAGTTTCACCAAGTCGTTTCAGTAACACAGACAATAAAAGGGCAAGATTGCACAGAAGGTAAGTCATTATTATTTATAATGAACAATTAGTTAAATATACACAATTATTTATTGCTACTTATCTTTATGTTGCTTAGTACTCTCTGCACTGTCACTAATTTGGCAGAGCTACTCTATACAAGTAAGAGTTTTATTGAGCAGACAGAAGCCAGATCTGTCCTCTGTAAATTGTTGAAGTGCCTTTCAGTTAGCTGATTTCTATGCAGATTAGAATTTGTTTGCAAGGCTTTGTGATCCTGTTATGAGTTGTGTCCATAAAATCTTTCATGTTTCAGGTATGAACTAGGAGAAGGTCTATACTTAGGCTGGACTGGATCTATCCTTTATATACTTGGTGGGATCTTACTGACCTGTTCATGCAGAGGGAAGGAAAACCAGAATTACAGGTAATGGATTTGTCAGTTGAAGTAGCAGCTGTCAATCACATGCCACTTTCTCTCTGTGCACTATTCTGTCTCTCTCTCACCCCCTGGTATAAATATGTATAAATTACAAGCAGTGCCATGGCATGTCACAGACTGGTGATGGCAGGGGATGCTGTACCAAACAATTGTCCCTCCCAGACAGGGGCTGATGCACCACCACCAGCAGTCACCTCTAACTTGTATTTGTAATTCTGGGCACTGCTGATGGTGAAAAAGTGCAGTGGAAGAGCAAACTGTTACCAAAAATAAGTACACAAAACCTCATGATGTATTACAATCCAGTTGCTCTGCAAATAGTCAAACACTCTTCAATTTGCAGAAAGTGTAAAGGCATTTCCCAAAGCACATGGAATTGATCACTAGAAACATGGGGTTTTTTTCTTGTTCTTTATGGAAATATCTCGTTGCACATCAAATTGGTAAAGGTGAGATTTCTGGCCTCAGTTTAACCTTTCCTGCATTTTTGTTTCAGTCTTAAATTTTGACACTACAGAAGACCTCTTTTTGAAGGAGAGGGATGAAATAGGCAGAAATAGCAGAGGTCCATGTCTGCCAGAACTCAAACAGCTTGGAGGTTGTACTGGCTAAGCTTGAGAGGATTATGATATGTGAGGAAGAAGCATATTCCCTGTTAGTGTATTTAGTCTTGGGAAAAATTTATCAAAATGTAGTGAGTGTTTCTCTGATACTCGATTGCCTAATCTGAAACCATTTCAGTTTTATGGTAACATTTCATCAGCCACACTGGACTTTAGATCTTGCTCACCTTACTTTGATACAAAGTACCAAATGTCCTGAAATGTCCTGAAAATCAGGTAAAGCTGATATAAGAAATAGAAGTTCAAAGTGATGAATGACAGTTGAAGGGGTTGGGTGATGATACTTCTGTTTTCTTTCTTCATCATCTTGATTCCTGTATTAAAGCCTTCAGCTTGTACAAAAGTGCTGAGGGCTTCTGCTTTGGGGCCTTCACTGAAAAGCCTCGAGGAGGAGCACATGTGAGTCAGGTATCCAGAGCGTGGCTGAGGTCACTGTGCAGCCCATCAGGGACCCCCTTAGCTACCAGAACAACGAGAACAGGAGGCCTCTAATTTCTGCCCCCTTGTGAAGAATGTGCTGTGGGTGGGTTGGATACAAAGCTGAGCAACTTCTAAGTATCTGAAACCATGGGCATGTGTCTAATAGTTTTTTTCTTGGTTTACAGTCCCAACAAATATGTATATACAGCAGCCCAGTCAGCTTCTCAGCCACACATGTACCCCAGGAACTCTGAGACGGTCATAAGCAACAAGGAGTATGTCTGAGCTTCCAGCCTGCACCGCCTGGAGCGTTAGTGGGTGCTCAGCTCAAAGAAAGAAGTGCAGCACTTCTTTGTTCCGGTTCCAAGCTGCAATCCTATGCCTTAATTTGGAGCAGTACCAGGAGGAGGTATGGCTTTCCATGTAAATAGGAATGGTTTTCAGATGTAAATAGCTTTCTACAGAAGATGCAGCGATGGGAAATCCTGTGGCATGAAGATTTTCTGCATGCTGAGAAGCCTGGTAAAATTTAACCAGTGCACAGTATATGCTGACACTCAAGAGCAATGTTTTCTATTTCAGCTGACTCAAACATGTGGAACTGATAGCTGTATCTGACTGCAAGTTCATATGCCTCACAGTTAGAAACGTGTTGTGTTTTCATTAATGTTTAGCTTCCTTCTTTTGTTTAGCAGCTTAAGCTTTTGACAAGAAATAAATTTTGTTCCACAGACTGAAACAGATTTTTTGATGAGTGGAATCCTCTAATAAGGATCTTATGTTATACTAAAATTCTTATTATATATGATAGTCAAGGTTTATAAAAGCTACAAAAATTTTTCTAGCACCTTCAAATCTGAAGATGTGCAATAAATTTCTTGTTGGCTGTAATGCAGATACAGAAGATAAATGATGGAGAATGAACAAAACACAGCTGGGAGTGGAGAAAGCATCTGGTGTGAAAATACCTTGTGGTAACTAAGAAAATGATAGCCTGAATTTTTTATTTTTATTTCTATGGTTTCAGCTTTTAAAATAACACTACCTTAACTTTGAGCAGTCTTTAACTTTGGGAACTTTTACTGCATCTGAATTGTCTATTTCATGTAATTCCCCACTGGTTTTATTTTCTGTCATTGTTCCGTCATTAGAATTTCTGCCTTAAAGCACTCCAGTGCTGGGAGCATATGTTTACCTTGTGTAAGCACTTAGGCAGATGGCAGTGAGCTAACTACACTTCCTATTTATGCTTTCAGCAAGGTGGAATAGAATTTCATCCTGCAGGTTCTCAGGGTTCATAACTTGTCCCTTTTAAATTACAAATGTATTCATACAGATTGACAAAACTGTTTTGAATGGCTAATGATAAACACGTAGCAGCCTGATCTGGAAGTTTCATGCAGTTTCCTTGGTGGCCCCAATAGATAATTTCAGAGGGCAACCTGCAAGCAGTCTCAGCAGAAATGATTTAGCCATATTGCTTGCATGCAGGAACAGCTGACTTGTAAACTGACACACTAAGGCATGAACTGGGCACTGTTGGACTTAGCAAGTAAAGCTAAAAGGAGTGGTGATTACTTCTAGATTGCCAGTGTCATCTTATTCCCTCCACTATCATCTGCAGTTTTTAAAATTTGGTATTTTAGAGAATAATTTCAAGAGCTGAGAAGGCACTTAGCCTGCATGGCAGGAGCTGAACTCCTTACCATCATCTATATGTTCTGTCCTCTGGATTTCTGGGTAATTTGTGAAAGTACTTTGGTCTAGTTGGATATAAGGAAAATTGCAGACAAAGCATCAACGACTGTCAGTTTCCCTCCAAAGGTTGTGTCAGCTCATTAACATGAATTATGAGATGAGAGAGAAATTCAGAACTTCTAACTTCTTCATGTCTTCTAACAGCATCACTGGGAAGTTTAACTAAACAACAGGAATAAAATCCCTGTGTGGTAACTCCTTCCTTCATTCAGTACATCGTTACCATACTCAGTGTCATTCAGGGGAAAATAACTGCTGAAGATTCCATGCCTTTCTCGGCTTTGTTTACACTCCTTCCAACCATTTTCTGTTTCTGCTGTTATTCCCTGCTTATCTGCCCTGTTTCCATGCACTACCAACAGAAATGCTCTGAATGAATATAATGAACCATCAACTCAGTTATGGGGATAAAGTGTTTTACATACAGGTGATTTAGGAAGTGATTTTTTTTCTTTTCTTAAAAAGTCTGTAGCAAGTCACTTCACTTTCTTTAAAGTATCTTCACACATCGCTATTTTTAAGTCCTTTGCTCAGCAGAGCAGACTGCTTTTGTATCTGCAAATCTTCTTCATATCTCTGCAGCTGAGACCAAAATCCTGCATTCGGTTCTGCTACGGGTCTGGCAGTTTTCACAGCCTAGAGAACAGGAGAGACACGGTAGAAGCAAGGTATCCTGCATTTGTGGGAGTCATGCAAATGCATTTTGAACTTAAAATTTTGAGAAGATTTACTCTGGTTATGATTTTGCTACAGAGTAACAAATAGCTGTTTTGGTGAGCTTACTTCACTCCCTGCCTGCTGACAGGTGGGCCGGGTTACAGAACAGATCCATGGGCAAGAAATGAGACAGAGCTGTTGATTTGCTGGAAATGGGAAAATCTCCCACCAAGTGCAGTGACACTGCTCATGTTTAGGATGATAGTGTGAAAATTGGTCACTCTGCACACCTCAGTCTAAATTAAGCAAATTGGCTGTCTAAAGTGGTACGCCTGACAAATGGGTGAGGGCTAAAAACCCCATAAAGCACAAGTAATTTGTACTGGATAGACTTCCTAGGAAAGCTGACATGTCATTGCTTACAGCCAGCAGGTCCCTAGGCATTCAGCAGGCCTAACAGGATGTTTCTTTGCTGTCTGGAGCTGCCACTCAGGAGCAAACCCTGCGTAACAGTTCCTGCACACACTCGCTTTATGTCTCTGACTTCACTTAACGTGACAGCAAATGACAGAGAAAACGTTCACTAAGCAACCAGCTTTGTTTGTTTGCTACCTGTGCTTAAAGCCTGTTTGCATTCGTATTTATGTTCATCCTGGAAACCCCACACTAATAAGAAAATTTACTAGACCAAGCTAGGCGTGAAAAAACTTACAGGGAACCGTTTATTCAAAAGTTGATCTCTGTATAACTGGTGACAGGCAGGTGACAGCACCAAAATAATTCCACAAGAAATCGTCATTTCTCATAAGAAGCATAGCCTTTCTTCCCCAGAAGAGCTGTAAACACGAACCTGGCTGTAAGCCCATTACCTCAAACGCGTCCTTGAGCGGGAGCCGCCGGTGTCTCATCAGATAGGCCGTGCAGATGGCAGCGGAGCGGCTGCGGCCGTTCTTGCAGTACACCAGCGCCTTGCCCCCGGCGCGCACGGCCGCCTCGATGGCGGCGCCGCAGGGCTCGAAGTAGCGGTACAGATCCTCGGCGGGGTCGTCGAACACGGGCACGCGGATGCCGCGGACGCGCCGCAGGCCGGGGAACGGCTGCTGCCGGGTGACATTCACGCAGAAGGTGACCCCCTCCCGCTCCAGCAGCTCCTCGTCGCACGCTGCCCTGGCCGTGCCCAGGAACAGCGAGGCCGTGACCTGGCAGAGCTGGAGCATCGGCGGACGCGGGGCACGCAGCGGCCCCGCCGCGCCCGGGGGGCGGTCC
>VZUI01087787.1:0-10553 GCA_013401135.1 Cettia cetti | reverse complement strand
TCATGAGCTGTTGAAACCAGGTGGGGCAGTGTTTCCCTTATCTTCTGCTAATGGCTCATCAATGCCTTGCCACATGACTCATAGATAACTCCCCTGGGAGCTATCTCTGTTTAATGGGCCATCAAGGACCCATTACATGACTCACAGAATGGTATCAGCCCATTGTGAGATGCTCCTCCCGGGGTGGGGAGCCAAGCATTCCCACAGGTATATAATCCGGGGTTTGGGACAGCATTGGAGGCCTTTTCCCCACAGGATTCCCAGAGGACAAGAGCTACCAGACCTTCTCTACAGGATCCCTGCTTCAACAAGGCCATCTCATCTGGACTGCTAATCCACCCTAACAGGGTGTCAGGTTGTATTCTGACTCTGTCACTATTTTGTACTATTTGAATTTATTTTATTTTACTCTATTTTACTTCTTTTCTTCTTTCTCTTATTAAATTGTACTTCTGACTTGGAGTGTCTCACTGGTGTTGCTTTCAAACCAGCACAATCTTAGACTGATTTTTCCCAGAATAATTAGACCTTATACAAAGATCCATTTTCACCAAGCCCACAAGTTCTAACTCTTGAGGCTCAAGGGATGCCATGGAGAGATAAGGAGTCCATCAAAGAAAATTGAAAAAGTTGAAAACATAAAGGGCTTTCTGCAGTATCTCTGCCCTCCCCCCTGCTCTGGTTGAACTTAAGAGACACTTGAGGGAGTCACTGATTCACCCAAGCTGGTTTTTCTGCTTTCCAGGTTAGTTTTAAAGTGTTGTGGCCCAGTGACCCCCACTAAAAATCTATTTGAATTCTAAAGTCCCACTGGGACAGAACATCCCTCCACCATAGCACCATTGGCACTGGTAATATAAATGGTTTTACTGAGGTGAGGTGTTCCTCAGGGCCTTTGATCTGTATCAAGTGTCTGCTTTGATAGCTGAAGCTGCTCCCTCCAATGCCTGACAGTGCCTGAGGCATTTCAGCAAGGGCCTGTTGTGGGTGCCATTTGGCTTGAGAGATAACCATAATGTCAGCCCCTCTGTCAATAAGGCCGACAAGTGTTATCTCTTGTCATTTTAATGTCAGGGTACACCCATTGTTCTGATAGAGGTTATACCCAGCATACTTTGGGTGTCCCAGTAGACCCAAACCTCCCTTGTTGAATTACATCTGTGAAGAGTATGCTCATGGTTTGGGAAAATAAAATCAATTGAGCAATTCAAGTTCCTCGGGGCACAGTGCAAGATGGTTGAGGTGTCCAGGCTATTGTCATAATCTCATTGTCAGAGTAAATTACCCCAAGGAGGACAAACAACCCCATCAAGGAGGTGGATGACCGACTTAAAAGCAATGTAGGCATACGTTACCCTGGTGGTCTGAAAACTCCTGTAGGAAACAAATGAACAGCTGAATCAAGTAATGTTACTGTGATGCCAGGTACAGTCCTGCACTCCCTGGTGTGGCAGGTTGTAAATCATCAACAGTCCAGCTAAGGCTGCTTGTGGTGGCTGGGCTGAGGCTTGCAGTGTTACATGCCTCTAGCATTGTCAAATGCGAAATACTTCCACAGTGAACAGCTTCATGGAGTGGACACATTTCCAAGAGCACCAAGAAACTCTGGAATGAAGGATATGTAGAGTTTTTGAACAAGTATATATATAAAAAATACACTCTTTTCTTCTAAAACATGGTAACATGATATAGGAATATCAGCCATTTCAGAGGGCAAGGTGAACCTGATAAACTGAAGAAACCAACATAAATTAGCAAGGTACAATGTAATATGGAAAAGTGTGAGGGATCACATTTTGGTAGAAATAATCTGTTATACAGAACATGAGGAACAACTGGTTAAGCAGCATGAATGACAAGTGGGCTTGCAGCAATCCACATGCTAAATGAAAATCAGCATTATCCCTTTTTTTTCTTTTTTAAATAGTTAATATCATACTAGATCAGTAAGATTTGTTGCAAGTCAATTGAAACAATCATTTTACTGTCTTCAGCACTCTCACCATCCTGTGAAAAGACAAGTTAATCAGCTGGAATGGATCTAGAGGAGACAGAGTTGAAGGTCTAGAAAATAACGATTTGTTAATCCGAAGGAAGGACTGAAATTATAGCCTTGTTAATGCAGAAAAGCAAATACTGAAAACCAGACATTAAGAAAAGCTAAATTCTGAGACAGTTAAAAAAACCCATAAAAACTCAAGTTTTGAGTTTCAGAGAAGTTGCAATGCTCATAAATTACAATAAGGAAGAATGAAAGTGTACGTTAGGGAAAAAATCATCAGTGTCAGGATAACTGAATATTGGCAAAATTTTTCATATGTGAAGGTGTTGTATCTTAAAAGAAACCCAAACAAGTTGCTAAAAAATACACAATTTTTTGAAATAAACACAAGCCAGAGTTACAATTACCACTTTTAATAAAGGAACTGACCTAATAACTTTCTCTTTGTTTCAAATATTTCCATTTTTTACTATTTTATGCTTCTACAAAAGGGAAAAATCCTCTTAAACTGTTGAAATCTACAAATGTTTGGATGATGGTGATGTGACCCATACAACTGTCCTGGTTTACTCAAAACCCCCAAGCTTAGGGGGATGACGGAACCTGAAATATCACAGGTTTCCTGATAATTCCACTTTCTCCAATGAATTTGAATTCTAATTTAACTGGTGCACAACTTGTCTAAATGTGTTGAAAATCAGACTTATCTTCCTTATATTTCTGGGGAAGATTTAGAAGCTTCAGGCCTATGGAATTTTCCTGATATAATAAAGCAAACAGACAATCCCTGCTGTAACACTGACACAGCAGGATAAATGGGTACTTTATGAGTTATGCTTTTGGCATTAAAATATGGTACAGGGGAGGATTTTTATCCCAGAGTCTTAAACATTAGCTGAAATTTAGATCCAGGAAGAAAAGGGGTTGGCTGTGCAGAGACTGACATGAAAAGCATTGATATCATCTGGGTGGTCTATCACACATAAAGATGCAAGGATCACTCAACAGGATCTGCTTGGAATATGTTTAAAAAATAGGCAAATGCTACCTTGGTAACTGTATACACAGTAAAAAGAAGAAAATATAAATTTTTATGTCTATTTGAAAGAAATGCATGTCATACTGTCTTCAGTCCTTCATACAGAATGCTGTTCATTTTCTAGATGCTCCTCCCAATCTAATGTCTTCTGAAGTAAAGCTGGTAAACTAAAAATTAAAAAAAAAATTTAATATTGGCTGATATCAGCAGAATCTGACAGAGATCTGTCCTATTTAATCTCTTCCAGTTCAGGGAACTACAAACATATGTTTTCGGAATCCAGTTTTTTCTCTGTGATGCTGGGAGCTCTATTTCAAAATATGCAGCATACTTGCTTTCTGCTTGTACATCCTAAAGGATCTGTGTGTTCCAGAGAAACTGTGGCAATCTAGGAGTTACTAATACAATCATGCATGCATGCCCAATTAGCAGAAGAGTGGGGAACTCCAATTAGGCTAATAGACAGTACCTAGAATTGCACTTAAATTGCTATTTGTCTTCTTAAAAGCAAAAGAAAGCAAATAAATGTTTTTGGTTTGCAAACCATGAACTGTGAACTGGAAGAAACGGGTCACCTGCATCTGAAGCCATGTACTCTCGCCTCATCAGTGCAAGGATGTTTTTCCAAGTGGTTTCAGCATTTTTCATCTGCCTGAATAAGACCACAGTTACAAAATTTGCTGTTTAATTCCCTTCTGATTTCTTTTAACTTCAGCACATGTCTCAAGATGTGAAATCATAAGCTTGGAATGCATTTCAATTAACCTCCTTAAGTTCTCCTTTCTGACTGGGAAACCTGGCTTTTGGAGCTGGAAAGAGGAACTGGATGTTGGCCAGGGAATGCAAAAAAGGAGAAAGGTGTGCTGCTGGTGCTGTTTCACTGCAGTCTGATTTCTGATCTCTGTTGTGGTGCACATACTGCCTAATTCAAAACCAAGTTTAAGGTCACGAAACGACAGCCCCTGAACTTGACTGGTTTTAGCTGTCACCTCAGCTTGGCACCCTCAGCCTTTTCCCCTGATAATCCCAGACAGAGATTAACATCCAAAGTGAAAATAGCCTGGCCAAAGCCAAGATCCCTGAAGTCAGAGAGGAGCAGGTGATCCCACAAAATTCATCTAGTTTCTGTTCTTCCTCATGTGTAAGGTGGCCAGAGATATCAACCTTCAGGATCCTGGTGGGGCATTGCAGCAGGAGCTGCCTGCAGAGCAGCTTTATCCACTGTGAAGCTGCTCATCACTAATAAAAACTTAAGGTTGTAATAGTTAATACATCTGCTTATCTCTGTTTAGCTTAAAAGTGAAACAAAGTATATGATTTCAGTCACTAAATACTGCCAGTCTGTGCTTTATACATTCCCCCCTCTCTTTAGCAAGTCAAAGTCATGAAGAAATATAGATCTTTATCTTTTTACATTTCACTGTAAATGGGATTTGAACTACAGGTTTTTGTTTGGATGGTGAAGTCAGAATAAATAGTCCATCTTGACATACTTTTTGTACTCTTCTTTTATTTTGGCATAAAGCTGAAAAAATATGCTTGCAAATTTATTTCTTCATAACAGTGTTGCAATACAGAGTATTCCATTCCTATTAGACATGCACCTGTTGGAAGCTTTATAAGTTGTAAGCTGATTTCTTCTTCTCTTTCCTAATACAAAACATACAAAAATAATGACATTTTAAATCACCTGAGCATTTCCACTCCAACACAGTTATTTGGGGGTGGCATCACAGTAATCTATTTCATTTTGATGTGACAAGGAAACTTGTAAGTGATGGGAAGATGGAAACAAAGATTTGTAGCAATTTAATTTCTTAAGCTACTCCAGATAGATCACCAAGGGCACATCTGTCTGAACACAACATTTTAATCTGCATGCACAAGTGGGAACAAATTTTAGTTTCACAGGTGTTTTATATTTTATATGCATTTTCTATAAATTCATCAAATCCCTCTTATAAATTAAAATAAAATTTTTGTGTTGCTGGAAATATGTAATTAAAAATAGATTATATAGGAAAAAGATTAGTGGATTGTGCAAGAGACAAATGTTACAGGCTAAATTGTAAAAGTCTCACAAATAAACTACTTCAGCTATTTGTCCAAACCATTTTCAATAATCCAAACACTTTAAGGCAGCAATATTTTGCATAAGTTATTCAAATTCCAAATATATTTAGTGAGAACAAACAGAACAATGCCAATCTTAAGTGAATGACAATTAGTCTTGTGACAGGTATTGCATTTGATAACCACTGGACTTAATCTCTAATGGAGCTAGACTAAATCTCTAATGAAGCAGAATATGAATCAAACAAGGTAGCAATTAAGATCAACTCAATCCAATAATTTTTCTTTGCCTCTTTCTATCTATGTGAAGTGCTACTTTGCTTCGCAGAGGTGAGAAAATTCATGAGCCATCTGTACTAAAGATATTGGAAGAAGGAATTCAGAACGCTGGGAAATTTGTTTGGGTTGTTATCTTTCATATTTCAGATTTTATGAAGGGAAAGAGAAAGATGCTTATAAGCATGCCCTGTTCTTGGGGCAATGTAGTATCATTATCTGTGTTATCTGCAGTGTATTATCCCTCCAATTATTACAATTTTCTAAGAAAAAATAAATTTTTTTGTGAAATATTGAAGGTGTCAGTATTGCACTTTTCCTCACAGTGATGGACACAGCCCCAGTAACTGGAATTTAGAGTTGTGTTATGTCTTTCTCCACATATTTTTGCTTTATCTCCTAAAACTTCTGAATGTACTTTTATCTGTGTTGTATGTTTGGCAGCCAACAATCACCAGGTTTATGGTGTCAGCTGTTTTCCACAAGTCAGTTGACATTATTAGCCAAATCGGTACGGATTTTTCTCCTTCCTCCTTTAATTTTAAGAAGATGCCTAAGGATAACACCTTGCTTTAATAGGTGATGTTCTTCCTCTCCCTGCTGGACAAATTTTAGTTGCTGCACCATTTAAATCTACAATCAGCAACATATCACAGCAACGTGGCAGATCCAAAGCAGCAGCACAGAACAGGTTACGAGATGTCAGTGTTTTCTATGTCAGTGTATTCTGTGCAGCACAGTATAAATCTGCAAGAAGAGATTGTCCACTGCAAAGGACAGATCTGGTAGAGCAGCATGTCAAAATCTTTCTGTCCTACTGGTTAAACCCATTTCATTTGGAATGATGTCCAGGACCTTTTCTATGAGATATGCCTTAACAGATAGTAGCAGCAATTACTAGTTCAGTGGCCATCTCAGCTGACTGAAGGACAAAGGCAAGACAAACCCTCAGAGTACAAGAGCTGTTAGTGATCAGAAAAACCCTCAAGTTATTTTGGTTTGGGTTTTTTTTTGTTTTGGTTTGGTTTGGTTTTTTCCCTTTAGGTTTCTGTTTGGAGCTCTTTTCTGACTTCAAGTTTTAAAACTGCACAGGTAAATAGCAAAAATTAGAGTTTTATCTGCTAAAAACATCACTGCTCATTGTTACTGAGGTTTACATTCCATAATCTCATTGACACAAACATGCAGTCCCTGGTGTTCCATCAACAACCAGTAGGAATTTCTCCATTAGGGATTTACCAGAGTGCAGCAAACCGTGGAAAGGGGCAAAAAACCCACAAACCCTGAAGGCAGGAAAAATGTTAAAGTTAGACAAATAAAGTAATTCTGCCTTAAACTGGAATTCCCTATGACATTGAGATTCTGTTAGAGTTATGCAAATATTGCTGTGAAAGGAATTTTTAGGAGCTGCCAGCAACCTGTGGAGATCATGGACCTGCCTGTGTCTGAGGAAAGTGTTGGTGGAATGGATGATGCTCTCTGCTCCTTACCATGACTCAGGATAATTCCCCTTCTGCAGGGAGCAGGAAAGGGGAAACAACATTCTCAACACACTAAGTGCTTATAATTTTAGCAAGAACCAACTCAGGATGAACAAGACTGTTTTCCCTGGGTAGGTGATCAATGGAGAGTGTGAGACACAGACTCAAGTGTAGTTTTACGGGTTTGTCAGAAGGAAAAACAAACATAGCTCCTCAAACCCACAGCCAGCCCTGTTACCCACTGCCAAGAGCAGTCAGTATTTTGATTGCAGGAAATCAGGCATTCCCCAACTATGCTGAAATATACAAACATATGCTCCCTTTGTGTGTGCTTATCAATTGCACTGTACTGTGGATATCAACAGTGCAGAAATCCAGGAGAAGAAAATGACATTGCAAAACCACCAACAGCAGCACAACCTAATCCACAAGGAGAAAAAGTGCTATAAAGATATCAATTAAAGGTGATTAACTTCTGGAAATGACATATTTTTAACAAAAATCACAGAATTAATAAGGTTGGAAAACCCCTCCAAGACCATGAGATCCAAACTGTTACAATCTCCATCTTGCCACCCAGCCCAGAGCATTGGTTCTGTGACTCTCTGAAAACTGGGCCCACATCACACAATCAGATGGACTCCTCTGAGATCCATTCTGACACCTTGAGTAGCCTTTTTCCCTCTAATTTTTTTCCTAATAAGTTTGCTACCTAATTTACAAGTCCCTGCTGAGCTCTCCAGAATTATGAATGAATTTTTACTGAAAGTATTTGCTTTTTTTGAACCTCTCACATATTTGCAAGAACCTGCATGTCCATAACATATTAAACTGCCATGAGGCAGCATCACACAACTGAAATTGGAAGCTTAATCCACAGAAGGAAAATAGTTCTGTTTGTGATAAAACTCACAGAACAGGAGCCCAGCTATCCCTATCCTTACTCCTTTTTTCCTGATTTAAAAAATTGCAGCAGTACTTCCAAAGCTTTAATTCTAACATTTGGTTCATCTGCTTTTGCCTTGGGGTGCTTTAAAGAAATGCAGCTCCTCACAAAAAAAAAAAAAAAAAATACTTCCATGGCCTAGAAAAATGATCATCAGACACCTGTGCTGCAAAGAACGGGGAAGAAACTCATCATTTTAGGGGTAAATTTTTGGGAGGTGGGAGAATGTATAAGGAATAAGATGACCATGACCCCACAATGTTTTAGAATATTTTTGGCATTAAGTGTATTTGTTTATAAAAAAAATCACAAGTAGCTCTGCTGCAACAAAATTGGCAAATATTTTAATTTTTTTTTAATGTAAAAAAAATTACTTTGATTTTTACTGCAGTAGGACCTTGGAGTTTTAATTTTGTTGAAAACATTCAAACGATCATAAAAATAGTCTCAAAATTTGTCTATCTTTTAAATTACAGATATTATTTCACCTGAAAGCTCTCAGTTAGGCACAGTATGTACTTAGTTCAATTTCTTGCATGGCAGACAGCTTATCTCAGGCTAAAAGGAAGGGAAATGATTCGGACAAGCTGCCCTTGCTAATGAGACAGCCCCAGGACTGCAGAGGGGTTTTTAGTGAGACTGTTCATACCCAGGACACATCCCTGTCATTAACAACCACATCATCTCCCTTGTGATTGTAGGTGGGAGTTTTGGAAATTATACTGCGAGTACATCACCAGAACACTGAAAATTCACTGCACACACTAAAAATAGTCATTGTTTGACCTTGGCTGTGTTGTATATTCATTTAACCCCAAAATTCTAAGCTGTTTCAGTATATTCTTGCATTGATTTAAGCTCTGGGTTTCTTTTAAAACCTCCAGGTTTCATTTAATTCAAGTTTATTAGAACTATAAGAAAATTTATGAGGTTGTAATTAAACATGCTAAAATATCTTCTGGAGTGAACTTCTCATGTTCAGTTCTACAAGTTAATTACCACCTTAATTTGAATTAAGTCTTTACTTATCGCATTTTTAGTTTAGGATTTCAAAATACACTGATCTGTCAGAATTAATTGTCTGTAGTTATACAGGCCTGTTACCAAGATCCTGTTTTCCCCCAAATTAACCACTTTCCATGATATTCGTTTGTTTCTTCAATCCATTGAAGAATCAATATATGGTTGCACAATGTATGAAAAATATCAGCTTGTATAATGCTGTATTTAAAATTCCAGATGAACCCACATTCTGAGGTCATTGTGGCTGTTCCCTCTGAAACCTGTCAAAATTGTTCAAATCCTTTTTGTTCAGGAGAAAAAGAATGACTTAATAAGTATTAAGTGGACGAAAAGTAAATAAAGTAGAAAAGAGACCATCTTTTTTGTCTTTAAAAATACATTAAAATGGAGTCAAGTAACAACCCTTAACTTCCACACCTACTGTTATGGCTGATTTATGATATATGACTCACTGCTGACCTTGCATTGTGCAAACATTTAGCTCCAAGCCACATTAGCCCACCAAACATCCTCAAAAGAATTTTTTTATATGCCATATGGAAGAAGAGGACAAGGGTTGCCTCACCAGTTTTTTAACCTCCAAAATATTAGTTATTCACAACACTGAACAGAAGGCCAATGCCTGAACTAAAAGGTATATCCAGCTCTGTCATACTTCAGTGTTGCTTTCCCCTTATGCTTGAAATATAGGTATTTATATTTATATTAACATATTAAAAAATTAAAATAAACATTTAATTTCTACTAAGCTTGAGAATTAATACACCACAATGAAGATTCCCTCTCTTCACAGTCACTATTTACTCAGATGTGTGTAAATAATTATGCTGTTTTGATAAAAACAACTGGGCATAACATTCCACCCATGATGAAGAATTTTAATAAGGCCTTTTCCATTGTCTCCCTCATCCATATTCCCATAGCCTTTAATGTAGATCATGATCATGCACTGCTCTCTCAAAGAAATTCTCATATTTGGACGAACATTAGATAGGCAAGAATGAGAATATTTTGTCTTGTTTTTATTACTGATCACTCCATGGCCATAGAATAATGGCCCGAACAAATTCAATTCCACCTGCCAGTTCCCTGCCAAACAAACTGAGTTTACATTTAATATGGGCAGAAAAAAAGCCCAAGTGATTAGTCCATTTTAGCGATATGTTCAACTGACTTTTTCCTCAGAAAAATGCAAAAAAACAATACAGAACTGATTACTAATAATTATGACTGGACTAGAGATTTTCTTTTGTCAGGAATAAAAATTGGTGGTTTTGTTTCCTCCATTTATGGCTCCTAGAAACTAATTTCAGAGAGATCCAACAGCTCTTTTCCTCCTCTTTCCCTAGATAAGGATATTCATTTCCCACCAAAAGCTGAACAGAATTGGATCTCCTTTTATCAACCACTCAAGTAGGAGTCAGAATTCCTGAGTATGGAGCTGTTCTACTTCCCAAAATTATTGCCAAAAGGAAGTGGTGGAGTGTGGGGATGCAGAATTTGTTTTATAGGTTTTATAGGTTTTAGATATAAGTTTAGGATTTTTATTGTAACTTTTGTGTAGTTTTAGTTACCCTGGTGTGGGCCCCATACCTTGGAATTTGTTACTATCATAGTTTGATAAGGGTTTCTATGGCTACTCTGGTCTCTGCCCAGAGACTGTTCCCCATTGGTTCTTTTATGTATTCTTTTTTCCTTTGTCCATCATGGAAT